>JAKCPB010001346.1:0-132531 GCA_021442155.1 Cymbidium sinense
TTTTTATAAGCTTGCATGTAGGTAAAATATAAGGATGTACTTAATGTAGTTTTCCTTCTCCCCTCTTTTAGCATGGTTTTGAATAATTTGAAAAAATGTATAGTTCATGTGAAAATAACCTAGCACTTGCCTAATTCCATTTCTATTCATTCCTATACTATTACTAAAGAAGGATATCTACACTTGTACATATAAATTGCATAAACAAAATAAACAATCAAGTACAAACTTTTGCATCTTTCTTTTCCATTTATTTCTTTTGTACATATGCTTGTATTTAAGGAAAGTGGTATATTAGTCTCGACAACCCAGGTTGTGAGGCTTTAAGTAGCCTAAGTAGGTCTTGTACCTTACATCCGGTTAACAATGATGCCGTGTACTCACTTATGTCTTTCATACATTCATGTGTGTATGTGAAAATTGGATAAGAAACCCCTTTTCTACTTAATGAAAACCATGCATAATAAGCATTCAAATTTTCTTAAGTAAGCCACTTAGCATTCATTATAAAGTGTGTTAAACATTCTCATTTATATGTATAGATATGCTTAGGGTTCATTCATATGCATATTATACATGTTGGGAAAGAATGAAAGTGATGTATGCTTTGTGAATTTAGTTCACTTTACTTAATCTTAAAATTCCTTTCTTTTGAATAGGTTTGTCTAGAGTTCATCTAAACTTAGGATTACTTAAAATACATAATAAAATATTCACTAAACAAAACTAAACATGAATCCACTTTAGAAATTACTTAAGGTAGGGAAGGAAAGAGAAGTTCTCTTCTCTTTTCCTCTCTTTAAAACTTAGTAATTAATTATAGGATTCATTTAAACCAAACTAAATTACAAAATAAAATCAACCAAAATCAATAAAATAACTTAAATGAAACCATCCTCAAACTTGAACACTTTCACATTTAAAAAATACAAACCCTAAAGCCATACTTAAGCATACCACACAAACCTTCTAAAGCACACACATTTAGACTAAGTCACCACTTCTAGCTTTAGGTTAGGGTAGTGCATGATTTGATGTTTGCTTTTGTTTTGTGATATATGCTTTAGTTTGGATGTTAGGGTAAATGTGCGTAGAATGAATGGTAGAATGATTTAGTCTAATCATTATTTTCTATAGGGGATTGTGCTTAAGGGACACTATAATAATAATATATGCTTTTGCATGCATAATCCAATAGGCCAGGTGGACTTGGTTACCCATGTGTGGGGTGCTAAGTCCAATATACATGCTTGAGATTTGTATGGTTTGTTTAGCTAATCTCTATTTTGCAGGTGTTAGTTAGATTTACTTTCCCTTTTCATGTATTTTTGTAATTAAGATTTTGGATTGATTGTTATGGGGATTAGGATGAGCATTGGTCATAAGATCTCATCTTATGCACCATGTGAAGCCTTTGGAGCAACCACCTTCCAACCATCCAAAAGAAGGAACCAAAAAAAAAGAAAAAAAAAAGAAGAAAGAAGAAAAGAAGAATGAAGAAATGAAACTTGAAGACCCCCATAACAATGAATTCCTTGCTTAATTGTACTTAATTCATTTGTAATCCAGGTTGTGTAAGGGTAGAGCTCGGTTACCCAATTTGTTTTTGGGTTTGTGCGGTGGTGCCCTACCACAAATGGCCTCTTATTCTTTTGCATTAGCTTTATAAATTGATTGATGATTTATTTAGCTTGGACATTAAGATGACATCATTTTCCTAGTTTCTTCCTTACTTGATGTATGGCCTAGATGTGGATTAGGCTCTTAGGAAAAAATAAATCTTCTACCAAATTTAACAATTCAAAATTAAAATAAAGAACTCATAACCTCACCTAAAGCCTAGGCTAAAAATTGGGATAAAAGAATTAGCAACCCCTTAGTTGGATGAGTATTTCTTTTATAACATCATGCACAAATGCATATTATTTTCACTCTTGATTGGAGGGCTTCCACCTTTGCCAGAGAAACTTGGCTTGACCTTTGAGAGTGGTGGAAACACACCTCCTCCCTTCTCGCTGATTTTGGCTAATAATCTTACTTCTCATGCATTAGGCATATGAATCTTATAAGTTTGAGTCAAATGATTGTCCAAAAATGAAAATAACATATAATATGATTTGCATTAGATTTAGGTCATTTGAAGCATGCCCTTACATGATTTAGTCTCTTTAGGGAGTGAGTTTAAGGACTTAGTCTCTTTCTAAATAAATAACATACTAGCTATCTTGCATAAAGCATATGACTTGCCTACATAAATTTAAAATTGTAGGAGGAGTTAGTTGGCAGCCACCCCAGGCGGTTGTAAGTCCAAGCAGTCGGGTGATTTGTCTTCTCTTGCGGAGGCAAACCAAATACCCATTATCACCTTAGATTTAGGTCGTGCTTTTGACCCTCACTAAAGCTCCTTAGATTTAGGTTCTAAGATTGCTTCTCCCTTCTATGGACCATAAGCATAAATCCTCACCTCTTAGGTATTTCCATAATCTTGTGTTGTGGAATCATAAGCCCTAAAATTCTAATAAAAAGTTAACTCAAATGAATAATTTAATTTCTAAAATATAATGCCCAACCATAGGATAGTTTGAGATGCTTGCTAGGTTTCCTAGCATCATGAGCATTTCCTACTTATCTTCCTTTGGCTTCAATAATAACTCCCTCTCTTTGATCAATCCCATTTGATCTTCCAAAATAAACTAATCGATTAATAGTCCTACCTATTGAAATCTTTAGAGATAATGATCATTTACCTTAATCGATAGTATTCCTAAGGGATCTCATTCCTTAGGATGTAATTAACTATGGGGGCTTGTCCCTGTAGGGAACTTAATGAACCTGATTTAAAATAAACCCTACTTTTACTTTTCCATGTAAAGTAGGGGAAGAATCTTTGGTACACATGTAGACCCATTGTCCTTAGGAGTCCTTGTTTAAGGTGATTAAGTCAATTGTAGGGTGGTGACTTCTATCTTTTGAGATAGTACACCTCTCTTCAATGTCCGTATTACCCTCAATAATAACATTTTTGATTTACGTGGTGTCAAAAATGCATAAAAAGGAGATGTATGTTTCTATCTTCATTTTATCCCACATAGGGTGAAGATGGAAGTATATATTATCCTTTAGAAATTCTCTTTCATAAAAATTTCACTACAAATATGCACACAATCATGAGTCTGGCCTTTAGCCAATAAGCTCCTCACATTCCAACTTCCAAGCTTTGGGAGAGACATCAGCATCGATTAATGATTTTTCCCTTTTTTTTCTTAGTCTTTTGGACTAAGAAGAGAATGTTGTTTGGGGATTTGGATATCTCCTTATCTTGGGTGGTCTTTCCATGGGTTTTAGTGATTGAGTCTTGGGGTCTAATGGATAAAGTTTTGGAAGGAGAGGCGCAACCAGCAAGTTGTGATGTTATATGGAGTTGAGAATAGGAGGCATGGGTTTATCATCTACTCATTCAAGGCAGGATCAGGTTCATTCAGATCTGAAGGAGGGGATTGGGCTGGGAGTTGGTTAGGGTCATTAAATGAGGTCAAGATATGTAGAGGAATATTCTCTAAGGTAGGTGTTCAACCACCGTGGGAAGAGTTGTTATTTCCACGGTTGTTCAGGGGGGAGATGAGGAAGGAGGAGTAGCTTCTTTAGGAGTGACAGGAGCAACTCCAGTGGGGGGTCGGGCTAGATGGGCTTGAGGCCTTACTGCTATGCCCCTAGCAAGAGGATGGGGTGTTGGATTGAGAGGAGGCCAAGGATTGTGGGAGAAGGTTGTGCATTTAAGGCAAGCACTAGGTTTCCAATCATAAAGAATGGCTAGTTCATACGTCAGCGCATTCAGATTCAATGAAACAGAATCAGGGAGCAAGGAAGAGGGATGCACCTGGACACAAATTTGAGCAAAAGTAAGTCAAGATTTAGACATCGTTAGGTTGTCAACCGCAAGAGGAATACCCACTTTTCTTGCTACCTTTGAGAATCCTCTTGAACAACACAATGGAAGATTGGGTAGCATTATCCACAATATTTAGAAGTTTTCCTTGATCAATCTAAAATCCCAAGACCATTTCGAATATAAATGGCCTTCAATTAAGGAAACAAGGTCCCTTGTCCCCAGATCAAGTCCTCCTTACAAGAGAACTAAATAGAAAGAAGTCACCCTAGGGTAAGCGTCGAGATGCCATTTGAATGTCCATTTCATTTAATAGCCAAGAGAGAACCATAATATGGGCATTTTCGATAAGCGTGATCGACTAATAGAGCTCCCATTCCTTTTGACCCATAAGCTCAACCTCGAGAAGATGACTTGAGACTCAAGGAAGGGATGTAGGCTAAAGAAATAGAGTTAGAGTTTTCCTTATGAGAGCTCAGGAGAGCTTTCCAGTTACAAGAGAAGGGAATGATTTAAGGGTGCAAAGCTAGACGAACCTAGAGGAGGGGATAGGTGAAGGATGGGGTGGATGCAAAATCCATGAACAAAAAAGAGGAGAGTGGGGAAAACAGAAGAAGAGGTTAGCAAGCTAACCAAGCTCCCAACCAATGCCGAGGCAAGGAAGTAACTAAAGAACAACATGAACCACTAAGGAAGCAAAACAACAAGAAGCCAATGAAGAAGCCATTAGCGAGGAGGAACCAAAACCCTAAAGCCACCATGTCCTCCCATCACTTCTTTCAAATTTCCATGAACATCATCATTGAGAGATGAGTGTTTGTCTCAAAAAAATTCAATATTTTAATGTGTTTTACTCTCAAATGATTTTTTTTTTTTGCTAAAGTGGAACTATAAAGCTGAAAATTTTAGCCAAAAGTAGTAATAATCAAGAGGAGTGAAAATATAAAAATTTATAGCAGTGCCTTAATATGACTATAATGGCTTAATTTTGAAGTTCTAAGAAATCTCCAATCAATGTATATTAATTATTAATTATTATGGCTAAAGAGATCATTAAGCATAAAATTATAGATATTTTATAATTTTAATGATGCTTTTGCTAATGTTTACATGACTACAAATTTTACTTGCATCCTTAGATGAATTATAATTGAGATAATATATTTATTTAATTTATATTTAGAATTTGTACTACGTAACATTGAACTAATGGCACCTACAACTATCATTTAATTAAAATACATACTTATGTATATAAGAAATGCATCTATATAAGATGTTCTTTATGAACTCTTTTTTCTTCATCTTAGTTTCTTAAGTTAATATAGAATATGTAGTTATACTCTAGTCTATCATCTCTTTTCTTTTATTTCTTATGTGTACCTACCTGATAGCAAAAGCTAGGAAGAAAAGATATATATATATATATATATATATATATATATAACTATAAGTTTTCTTATAGATCTTATCATAATTATGTTTTTTATTGAAGCTCGAAAACTAATTTGAATGTCTAAAAGAACAAGTAATTACGAAACATATATGCAAATATGTAATATTGATGTATAATTTAAATTATTTTGTAACATCAACTCCTTGACAAAGCCCTCTCTCTCTCTCTCTCTCTCTCTCTCTCTCTCTCTCTCTCTCTTCTCTCTCTTTCTCTCTCTCTCTCTCTATCTCTCTCTTGTTCACAAAAAAATTTGTATATATCTTCTCTCTCTCTCTCTCTCTCTATATATCTCTCTCTATATATATATATATATATATATATATATATATCTCTTTTCATGGTTTATAGAAAACATGTAGAAAAAAAAAGAAAAAAAGAGAAGAAAAGAAGAAAGAGAAGAAAAGAGAAAATAGTGAAATATATTGCATCACTGCATTGCGATAAAGAAAAATTTAATATTTGAATGTGTGAAAATTATATGCATATATATGTGCTTCTTTTTGCAAATTTGAAGGCCTCATCATGCTCATCAGGGCGTGACGAGATGAAAATCGACCAGGTGTTTCAAAACATCGTCATGCTCGTGGGATGACGGTGGGCTAAAATTAGATGTGGCACCCTGTAAATCTTTAAAAGTTTAACTAAATTTTGGACTTAAGAAAAAGTGGGGAGAATAATATTTGCATATATATTTGCTTTTATGCAGGTGATTGAAGGCTTCATTATGCTCATTAGGGCATAATAGGATTGAAATTCGGTCGAGTTGCTTCAAAACAACTCATGCTTATTGGGCAGGTAAAAAGTTACAATGTAGCCCCTCTGGGGATAATGCAGAATATAAAACTCTCGATTTTGGATTAAATTTGGACTTAAAATCAAAATTCATCTAAAATCAAATTTAATTGTATTAAATTGAAAATTATAATAGAATAAATATAGAGGTAAATATTAAATTGAAATAAAAATAGAGGAGATTATAATGAACTTTAAAAAAAAGGACTTTACAAGTGAGGCTTGAAGCTAACTCTAAACACATAAGAAATTTGCAATAAATTTGAAGTTTGGTTATGTATATTTATCCCTTGATGTGGAATTTAAAATAAACTCAAATTGGGTTTGATCGCTTTTATATGAAGATTGGATAACTCTCATAAGTGCAAGAATATTATTCGATAGCTTACTCACAAGCATAACTTGTTGGCTTACTGATAGTCATGAATGCTATATTCCAAGTCTACTTGAATTTGTATTTCAATACAAAACTAAATCATAAGAAATTTGTTAAGTGTTGTGTTTATATATAAAAAAGGGGGAAATCAAATGAAATTTATAAGAGATATATGAAGAAGTTAAATGACATGTTGGCAAGCATAGTTAAAGCTCCTTAATGCATGATTGAAAGGTTCATACAGGAGCTGTTAATAGTTTGCTTTAAACTAATTGGAAGATAAATTCTCAAATATTAAAAAAAATTTAAACTTGCTCATAAATGAATTTGAAAGCTTGGAGGCTTGGAGAAAAAATTCAACAAGTAAACTAAGTGCAAGCAATATTTTAAACTACAACCTAAATCAAAATGCCATCGGATTAGCAACACACCGTACAAGAAAACAGAAGTCGTTAATAAAGGCTTCAATTGAACTCTTGCATGCATTATAAGGCATGATTAAAATTCAAATTCAATGCCTTAAAACTATGCAAGCATTCTTAAATGTACCCGCATGAGCCCCGTCCCTATGCCGAATGCTTAAACTTAGTGTCTAAAGATGCTAAGCGGGTTGCTTAAATTTTGAGTGCAAGTAAAGATACAATATTTTGAGTGCAAATATAAATCTAATTACCAAATCACCATCGAGATAATTCTTTGTATAAATAGATAGAAGGTGACACTAAATTAAATTTACATGAAGGAGCTTCCTTCAATCCAAAATTAGAAAATTCTTATTCTAATTATGATTTTCAAAATTAATAATTTCATTGATTAGATGAAATTATCTAAGCTATAAATATTTGCATGTGCTCGGACATAGAGATTTAAAGTGTAAATTTTAATGTGTACGCACAAGCTAAGTTGAAATTAACGAAAATATGAAATTAATCTCATGATTAAGAAATAAAATTATCTAAATTATTAAACACATGGGCCCCAACACTATGCCAAATGCTTAAATTTAGTGTCTTAGGATCTTTGGGTTGCTTCTCGATATGGTCTTAGGACCGGGTCCAAGTTAACAAAACCTAAAAATATGATAATAATATTATAAGAATTTCAATTTATTAAAACATTCGAGAAGCTAATTCTATCATATGACAGTAGATATGATCCTCTATTATTAAACTAATAGAATCGAGGATCACGGAATAATAAATTAAATGATCAAACAATATATCTACCCAATGATGATGTGTTGAATGGTGATTTCAACCAGGAGGATACTTACCATCAAAATGTTCTTGTAAGCTCAAATTGAACTAATCAAAATCAAGGGTCAATATAAATATAAAATCGATAAATTACTAAGTGTTAAATGCTTAAATGAAATTCAATCTCTAAAAACTTAAAGCTAAAATCTAATCCACCTATTTGTTAAAGGTGACAAATTAAGAAAACTCTAGCTCACAAAGAAGCCAAAGTCAAATCAAATGTTCTACTATGTTCACCCTCAATCAATCTCAGGCTAGTAAGGACATGGCTCGTGTCCTCTGACTATATGGCTTGGCCAGTAGGCTCCACATATGATATAGTTACGACCAGAGTCATTTGATCAGGTGGTTGATGTCAAATGCACCATTATATTACGATCATGACTATAGCCCGTATGCTCCCCAATGGCTCTGCCCTTTGAGTTTTGAATCATAGGGTATACCTGATAGGGCAAAAAGCCCTCTATTAGCTAAGATGGACTTAAACTTATCTTTTTAGACAAACACCACCCCAGGTCTACAAGGATTTCTTGGATGATGTAACCCATGTGTTGCTGATAAGGATCATTGGTCGGGTTGGGATTACTCCTCTACTACTTAGGGACCGCTCGGGATGATGGAACCATGGCATCTAGATCGGGCACGTCATCATTCCCCCAACCATTCGCTTTAAGCTAATAATGATGAATTTCATAAATCCTAAGTTCTAAAACTCAGCATGCTGCTATTATATGTTACGCATTAAGCGATCTAATGACTAGCCTTAATCGAAAGTCCTTTCTCACTTATTGGGATGGGTAATTAACTATAGGTGCTTGCGCCTATAGGAAACCTGGAACTAGATCTAAAGTCCTCACAAAATGAGGGTGAAATCTCTAGGCAGTGTCTTATCTACTATTCCATCTGCCTTCTAAAAATTACACCAACATCTTAAATCAAACTCTCTTCATATTGCGAGAGGTCGGTGGCAAATTTTGGTGCCCACAATTTTAAAAAATGATTAGTTTGTTTTAAATATGTAATATTGATGTACAACTTAAATTATTTTGTCTAAGAACAACTCCTTAAAATATATGCAAATATGTAATATTGATGTCTAAAAATATATATATATATATATATATATATATATATATATAGAGAGAGAGAGAGATATGCTTAAATAAGTAAGAATTTTAATTATATGAACTTTGGCCACGAATTATCTGTAAACGGATGGCTTGTAAAAGGATTATAGGTCAGAATGAGGAAGACTATTTAGCCTCAAATTGACAAATTTAATATAAAAACTCACTTTTGTCAGGTTCATACTTAAACCAAACCATTAATCTTCCAGCGATAAAATTGAAATGATAAATAAATAAATTTCTCCCAAAATAAAAAAAGTAAATTATTTTAACACTATTTTATTTTCCTTAAAATCTTCTTTATTAAACAAAGAAGGATTTGCATTGTTTGATTTAACTTGCTAAACATTTCAAGATATTATAGGAAAACTTATGACGTTAGGGTTCTTAATATTCCATTAGCAAAAAAGACAACAAAATGTTTTAGAGACCTTTATATGAAAAATAAAGCAAAATCTTTATTGTTTTAAGAAAGTACTTATCACAATTCATAAAATAAGATGATATAGTCCAATAATGTTATAAGAAAGGCTTCAATAGCCATGATTTACTTATTTGGAGAATAATTTTATAGATATACATAAATAAAACATATGTGAGTTTATTTTATAGCATTTCTCTTTATTTATTGCTTATTTGTAAATAATATGTATTGAAAAGTTGATAAATTTGTTTTTATATTTATCAAAGAAAAATCATAAAATTAACTATGATTTTATACTTCTAATCACATAATTTTATAAATTTATAAATTTATTAAAATTTAATTTTAACTTCATAAGCCTTTTGACTATTTAAGTTCAAGTGTTTGAGATATCAATAATGTTTTTTTATTAATATATATATATATGAAAATTAAATAAATGAAATAATTAATTTTTTCAAAAAGTCATAAATAAATCACACAAGAACCTATAAATATTCTCTTATTAAACATAATCTAAAATAAAAAAGGTATAATTTATAAATATTTTGAGAGTAATTTAAACTTTATGAAAATCTTATTTTTATACTATAAAAATTTAAAGGTATTTGATGTATTATTTTTCCTTATATTATAATGTAATATTTTAGGTTGGACATGGATTTATTTTTTTCATGACTAAATGTTATAAAAAAAGTAAAGACTTGGGAGGCCCTATGATGCTTGAAATGCCAATACCATGGCAGAGAAGAAACATTGATGTTCAATGTATAAGAGCAAAGTTCGACTATCCTTTTTTTTTATCTGGGGTGTATAATGGAACTTGATCACATTAGGCTATCATATATTAATTTAATTATTTGATACAATGCATACTTTATATTGTTCACTAGAATTACATGCTTTTACAAGCTTTCTTTCTATGATGATGTTTAATGTTTTGATTATCATTCTCTAAAAAAAACTTTCTACCTAATTAAAATTAATAAACTCATAAGTTAAATTAAAATAACTCATAAGTAATCACATTTGAAACCCTTGGGATTAATGAAGTAGAATTGACAAGAAATCCCAAATTTGCATAATCAAAATGCATTATTCTATTTCTTTGTAAAGGCCCTTCACTAATTACTCAAAATAGAGCTGCAGTGAGGATGGCCACCTTTTCTTAGGAAAGATTACCTTCTAATTTGATTTTCCTATAATCATTTAATAATATATATAGGCATAAGTTCATACCCAAATCTCTAAAATAAACTTGGTGTCTAATAAAATATGAGAAATTATAAAATTGATGTATTAATTAAGAACATTTGCAAGATCCTGATTAAGGAGTGAGTTTATGTGATTCCTTTCTAGATTAATAATCAACTCAACTATCTTGCATCTTATAAGATTGGTCATATAGTTTTAAAGGTGGTTAGCCCATCAGTATTAGTTAATATCACAAAAGTCTAGATAGGTTCATATTCCCTCATTGAAAATAAATTTTTTTTTCATTAGACTAAGTAGCTTCTAGTTCCTAGAAGCACCTTTTAAGATATGACTTATTTTTTTCTTGGGTGTAAGTCCTTATCTTCAAGCCTCTCCATAGTCTAATGTTATTGGAATATAAGTCTTAAATTTCTAATAAAATATTAACTCAAAATAAAATAAATCTCTACTTTAAAATATAAAGCTCAATCATAGAATAGATTGAAGTGCTTATTAGGCTTTTTAGTATCTAAGTGCTTCCTACTTATCTTCCTAAAATTTGATAAGAATTATTCCTAATTGAGCCATCCCACTTGACTTCCAAGTTAAATAAACTTGACTTAAACTTTGAAATTAATAGATATAATAGATAACTACATTAATCAAGAATTTTCTTAAAGATCACATTATTTATAATGTAATTAAATGAAGGACTTGCTCATATAGGGAACTTGCAACCTAGTTTACTTTCATCCATGTATGACAGGAAAAAAATCTCTGGTATATGTAGACTCATCATCATTTGAAATACTTATTATGTCATTGAATCTATTTTAGGTGATATTTCTACCATTTGAGGTGGTATATCACTTTTTAATGTTATATTCAATTACTCAAATAAGAACCTCAAAAGTAATTTTTTAGACTAGAGGCTTCAATTGCAATCAATTGATTAAGAAATATAAAACAACCCTTTGGAAAGATTTTAAATTCATTATTGAACCCTAGATTGTAATATTAAAATTTTGTAATGTAGAATAATTCCATCATATTTAATTTGTTATTTATTTATTTTTCACTTTTGAAATTTAGTATTTATCATAATTCAAACAATTAGAATATGATGTCCATAGTTACAAATTTTTTTATGACCATTTGATTATGAAAATATAATTGAATGTGCATAAATGAGACAAGCCTAATTTACCAAGATTATGAAATTTTGGAATCATTAAAATGCTAAGTTGTCTAAATAACATTCAAGGATTAAGTGAGATTGATCAACGTAAAAAACCATCTAATAGGTGTCTTGATTTGCAACTTTCATACATTACTATCCATTTAAAACTTTTTAGCTAATATTTTTAGTTATTAATCTTGTAATGTTAAGATAATTCTCACAAATGCATTTTTCACATTTTTTCTGATAATGAAAACTTGATTCCAAATTTTTGCATTATGAACATTATAGGTAATTTACCATATTTCAAAGTGCATTGACTCAAATCAATTCTTTGCACATGGGAACAATAAGCAAATATATATATATATATATATATATATATATGCTCTCTCTCTCTCTCTCTCTCTTTATATATATCGAGATATGTTCTTTGAGTTGTCATAGCCCTTTTGAGTGCCCCACCATTATCTTCCAAAAAAGGAAACTATCTATTTCTGACCCGACAACTATCAAAAGGTAAAAAAGCCAAAACCTCGACAAGCTCTGGGTTGAGTAATTAAAAGTCCTCATCATATTCAGATCATTCAAATAGCACTCCGATTCTCCAAAAATTATGTGATGACAATGTATATAATTTATAATATAATGAATGCATTTCTTCACTTCTTTCAAATTTTCCCGTCATCAAGACTGCTATGGGGAGAGGGAAGATAGAGATAAAGAGGATTGAGAACACTGCCAATAGGCAAGTGACCTTCTCCAAGAGGAGAGGAGGGCTTCTGAAAAAGGCTAATGAGCTCACTCACCGATGCACATATCCTCATTATTTTCTCTAGTGGAAAGCTCTATCAATAAAGCATGAGGTTTGTGATCATCTATATTCTATCTACTTCGAGATATAGGACAAGATTTTTATTTATTTTGTTATGTTTGAATTTTGTTTTATATAATTTTTATTTTATTTTGTTATGAAATTTTTGATCAAAGATGTTAGCAAATTCCATAGGATCTTGTGATTTTTAACACAAAGGAACATGTTTTTAACTTTTAATATCAAATTTATTTATTCCTCTCCCTTTCTCTCTGTCTCTTTCTTTTATTTTAATGACTCTGGATTGTAGTTCTCTTTGTTGATTAGGATTATGTTAGTTTTGATTTTTTTTCAAATATTGCTTTCTATTTAATTAGAAGACTGATTATGCCATTAGTCTAAGAATCATGTAAATAAATAAATTTTAGTGCACCAAAAAAAGAGTGCAATATTAGAATTTTTTCTTTTAAACAATAGATCATTATGGAAATCTACTAAAATATTTTCTTTTGATTTTTTGGTTAGTATAAAACATTAATTTTTCTTCAAGTTATTAAACAAATAAAAAAGCTAAATAAGTTATTTTAGTGAAAAAAAAATTATAAGATGAACATAGCATACTGATTGAAGAGTTGAATAAGTTACAGATTCGTAGATGACTAATAAAATAAGAATAAGAATTGATAATTTGAATACATTATTTGCAGCTCTACATAGTTTCTATAATGTTTTTGACAAGATAATAGTTAATTAGCAAATTATCAGTGAAATTAATAATGGTAATAATAATAATAATAATAATAATATTATTATTATTATTATTATTATTATTATGAACATGAATAATATGTTAATAATAATAATAATAATAATAATAAGATAGTGATAATTAGCATTTGATCATTAGATAAAGTGACTAATTAGCTGGTTTAGGATAGATAGCACATTTTAAAATAGATGAGTTTGTTTAATTTTTGATAGAATTGCATCAGATTCATTTAACTTCATAACTTTATATTAGATGTTAATTTGCTTACAGTGTAACATGTAGTTGTTTAATCTTTAGTTGCAATTATATTAATTGATGGAAGAAATCATTGAAGAATATATGAAAGCTAAAACATCGACTTTGAGGACTTTAGCAGCCACCAGGTATGACCTCCTAGTTTAAGATTTTTCTATGATCTAAGCTTAACAAACGTTCTACTCTAATGAATAATATTGGGATTAGTATTTCTAGTATAAGTAATGTACTTAGTATTCATATTAATCATTGGCAAAAGAAGTTCTATAGTTTAATTGAAAGAGCAAATTCTTTTGCTTATATTTTTCTTAATTTTTGTAAATCAAACCATAGTTTCTATTAAATTCGCAGAAACTCCACTGTGAGATGATGAAAGTAAGGAATGAAACTGATATGCTTCAAGCGTCCATTAAGCAGCTTACTGGGGAAGACTTAACTGGCCTAACTATTAATGATCTCAATAAACTGGAAGAGCAATTTGAGTTCTTGGTTGTTAAGGTTCGCACACGCATTTTAATCACTTTTTTGTAATTAATTTTCAATTCTAACAAAATTCTTGCAATGAAAACTACTATATTTATTTATTTTAGCTCAAGAAAAATAAATTTTTGTATAACAAGATCTGAACTTATTCTACTAACTTAAATTAAAATATTGCTAGGAGTTTGTAGTATCCAAATCCAAAATTCATCTTCTATTGACATTGGTCAACTATAATTTATGTTCACTTAGCACATTTTTTTAATTCATCTCCTTATTCACTCCTTTGAATCACCAAAGCTAACAATTGAAATAAAATAAACAAAAAAAAATTAATCAATTGATGACTATTTGTTGTTTTAAGTTTAGCACATTTCACTATGATAATGATGATAATATTATTATAAGAGAAATTCATTCTCTCATGTAATTTCCATTTCACTTTTTTTTAACCTTTCTTGTACACATTAAAACTCTAATAGTGGCACCCTCTTTAAGTAATAAAAATTTAGGTCTACCTTTGTATTGTCTCTACATAAGTCATTTCTTTATGGAATATTTATTAAGCTTCACAAGAAATTTATCTCTTTCTCCTAATGTATGTATGTCTTGCACCTTTTTTGTTATCAAATGATATATATGCAACTAGCTAAACATATTTGTGCTTAAATTCAATAAAATTAATGAAGTTTAATATTCTAGTATTGGGATCCATTATCAATCATCATCATATATATCAAAATGTAATCATATAAGAATAATGTTAACTCAAATGTTACCCTAGTTATATTTTTCATTGTAGGAACTCACTAAATTAATCTAAATTTATCCAAAAACAAATATTTACATGCAACATATATACAAATATATAATGTTGACATACATTTTAAACTATTTTTTAATAGCATCAACTCCTCCATCAACAGCTTGAGAACCTCCACCGACAAGTAAAAAAAATTCTCTTATATAATGGATCAACTTCATTACTCTATCGATCAAAATACTACCTATTACATGCATGTCTTGTCAAATAGGAGCACAAATTAGAAGATCATAATAATTATTTATATAGAGTTGTAAGCTCATAACAAGTCAACATACTTGTGAATTTGATCCATCAATTTTTTTAATGAATTTATTAAGCTTATTATACTACTTTGATTTTTTTTTAAGATAATGTTTGAGCAACAGAAGGTGATGGAGCAACAGTTGATGATAGAGGATCACAAGTTAAGGGAGATGGGTCTTCTTGAGCCCATTGGTCAATATCTCGATGATTCTAGAAGCTTGCTTGGGCACAAATCCATCAATTTCATTTGCAACCTACCCATCTTAATCTACAAGATCTGAACTCCATGGCCGGACTCCATCTGTAACTATTCACTCAATTTTACTTAATGACTTTTTTAAAGACTTGTTTTCTAAGGTGCATAAATATTGATAAATAAAATGTATATATTATCTTATTGCTTTTACATGTGAAAACTAGCTAACCTTAGTTGGAATTGAATATTCTAACTCATACACAAATAATAATAGTGAAATAGAGATCCAAGAAATATTTATGAGACCTTTCACATAATTTTTTTAGTAATAATAATTCCTCATAGAATTTCTTTAAGGAACTCCTCAATGGTTTTTATCCAAATATTTATATGATATATTACCTAGCTATTTAGTTTTTGCTAATAGTTGTCAAAGAATTAGCAATTTTGATGATTCAATTTTTATAAATTTTTTCTTAGAATTATTTATGTCATAATTGCATGCATAATCCAAGTGAAATTTTTTTTATTTTTACATTCAGACATGCGCTCTTAAATGTTATTTCATTTCTTTTTATGTTGTAGAGTCACAACTTGAAGGAAGAAGGAATGGAAGCTCCTTAGAAGCAACCCATGGGAGCAACAAAGATCCTTATGTGTGTGTATCCAATACTTAGATATTATATAAGATATAATGATATAAGAAATTTGTATTATTAATGGTGTGTGAATGAAATGATAATTTTAAGTGTTACAAAAGTATATTATGTGCTAAAAGATTGATGATTGCATTACTTCTACTTGATTGAGATTAATCATTCATAACCAGATCGAGCATAGGAACCAAATAAATATTATTAATATTTTATCCATCCAAAATTCAACATGGAATCAACACATAATAAGATAAGATTATGCAATATTTATGATTTTGTTGTTGGTGGTGTTGTAATATTTTATTTGTGCAATATATATATATATATATATATATATATATATATATATATATATATATTGTATTCAATTATTCCAGAAATTAACATCCTATTTCTATCCTTTTTTCTTTTAAAAGGGTTATATTCATGTGTTTTGCTTATCATACACCATCGCATGTTTTAGAATTATTAATATATTATTTACTCAACAATTTATTAGAATGTTCATATGCTAAAAATTGGAGAATAATTATAATTTATTAATTATTTTATTACAAAATTAAGCTTTAAAATTTATTATCTTAGATAATTTTAAGTAAATATTTGAGCTCTAATATATTTGAAGTTAAGCTTCTTAAAATAATTTTAAATTAGAGTCTTAATGCTTGCAAACCCTGCATAAAAAGATAGAACCCCTTAAAGTTATGATCATAGAGGGGATTGAACCTCAGTTGTCTTTTTCCAAAGCGTTATGTGATTTGGGAAGCAATCGCTATCCTCTTCTCCATATAAGTCCCTCAACTCTTAAATTTAATTTCAATAATAGTCATTTGTATTGATGTGAATGCCTTTCAACATTATTCCCTTTATTAGCATCATTGTTATCCTTCTAATGAGGCTAATGCCTTGTTAACAACCCTCATATTGTGACACCACCTGTACTTTTGTCATGCAATATAGGTATAAAAAATCTAGGAATTAATTTTCTTCTAACCACTTGTTTTACCCTAACACATCAAAACTAACCCCTTAAATGTTTCTCCCTTGCCACATATTCAACCATTATGTCTTGTCATAGATGATCATTCTTTGGTTTCTCCTCAATTGCAACCTTTAGTTCTTCATCATAAGGTTATATATGTCATATCTCCTTCACATTGTACTCCTACAATAAAAAACTAATCATTTATATCAACTTTCCTCATTTCAGTATTCGCTTTATGAAACATAGCATTTTTTACTCAGTTTTTTTTTTCCTCTTAAGATCAATTCAACCATAGCCTCTCATTCTAGACTATTCATGGCTCGAGTTCTAGATGTGATGGACATTTTTTATAGCTCTGAGAAGAAAATCTTGTTGGATCTAAAAATTCTTGACTACATTTTAAAAAAAATGTAATATTATCAAATCCCTTCATTTTGTATCAATTATCATGTTTATGATAGTTTATTCGATGAATGCTTTCAACCCCTTTTGAATAACTTAGTTAAAGATCTACATGTAAAATCCAAATTACTACCTTTCTAATATTGAGTTCCCATAGGGGGAGTCAGGTCAACTTTCATTCCACCATTGAGTCAATTCAATCATGGTGTTTGACCAACATTCTAGATTTTTCTTGAGTTGCTTTGGTTAGAAGTCTATAAGTTTTTTCTGAGACTGATACACCTAGGTTCAAATGATAATCTCAACACTATAAATGAAAAACACAAAAACCTAATAGCATTCCCAATAATCTTAGTGGGCACTTACTAGTATTAGTCTCAAAAAACTTTATATCACACTGCTCAAATGCCCTTCTATACCCTTCTCGCCCTTGGGAGGTTAATTTAAGAATTCATTTAGAAAGCATCTTAGCTCTCTTAACCTAGCCATCATTTACTCTAGTCCACTTAATTTATTAATTTTCCCTTCCATTCTAACCATAAGGAAAAAAATAAAGAAAAAAATGTGACACATCAATATTTATGAAAAGGCCTTAATATGCTCTTTCCCACTCCATCAAAGCATTTACTTCAACAACAAAGACAAATCATGACCTCTAAACCACTATTTAGTCAGCCCTGAGTGTTCACACACATTCTTTTCTCTTAAATTTATTTGTCATGCTCTTATGCTCATGTTTTTTCCTCTAATGACCACCCCTTTAATAAGGTTGAAACAAAACTAAACCATCAACATCCCCGACTCCATGTTACCAAAGCCATCATCACATGATAGATTCACTCTCATGCATATGATTCAACCGAAGTTATCAATAAGGTGACCATAAAGTAAGTCAAAGAAGGGCTAAGAGAGGAGGAGGAAGAAATTCTTTATATGTTTAAGAGTCTTTTTCTCATCTTTAAAGTTTCATTGTAATTCATTTATAAAGTGTGAGCTCCAAAATTTGCCAGACCTCTCAAAATTTTAAATTGATTATTGAATTGAAATTGAAGAGAGTATGATTTGAATGTGTCGGTGTAATTTTCAGAAGGCAGATGGAATAGTAGATAAGACACTACCTAAAGATTTTGTCCTCGTTTGATGAGGACTTTAGATCTGGTTCCAGGTTTCCTAAAGGTGTAATCCCCTATAGTTAATTACCCCTCCCAGTAAGTGAGAGAGAACTTTCCATTAAGGCTAGTCATTAGATCACAAAACATGTAGCGTGTAGTTGCAACATGTAGTTTTTAGAGTTTAAGATATGAAATTCATCATTTTAGCTTAAACCGGATGGTTGGGGGAATGATGATGTGCCCGATCTAGATCCCATGGTTCCGTCATCTTGGAGTCGCGGTCCCTAGTCTATTTAGTGAGGAGGGATCCAAGTGATAGAAGGATCCTCATCAACAACACATGGGTTACATCATCCAAGAAATCCTTGTAGACCTGGAGTGGTGTTTATCTAAGGAGATAATCTTAAGTCCACCTTAGCTGACAGAGAGCTGTTTGCCCCATCAAGTATACCCTATGATTCACAACTCAAAGGGCAGAGCCATTGTGGAGCATACGGGCTATGGTTGTGATCGTAATATAATGGAGCTGGATTGGCCAAACCACGATCAAGGACTCATAAGCTTCATCTAGAGCTATTGGCCAAGCCATAATGGGAACGGCCACGCCCTTACTATGAGATTGATTGAGAGTGAATAGCAACACTTGATATTGGCTCCTTGGCTAGAGTTTTCTTAATTGGTCAGTACACAAGGTGGATATATTGACTTGATGAATGATAGAACCATTTAAGTAGAGATATTGATTTGAGTTGAAAATTTGATTTTTGTATTTGATTTTTATAATATGTTTATGAAAGATTACATTTATGAAAATTTAGATATTTATTAATTTGATTTATTTAAGCTTTTTTAGTTGATTTTAGTTAATTTGATTTGAAAAATTTGATTAATTTGAATATATTTAAGAGCTTTAGATCCGTCAACTGCTTAGTCAAGAGAAGATTAGATCTACTATCCAATAGGTTTCTATATTTCCTAATTTGAAGCTCTTATTATAAGCTTTTAGTTAACTTACCTAAAGACCAAATCGGAAGCAACTTAATTTGATTTGAAAATTTGATTAATTTGAATATATTTAAGAGCTTTAGATCCTGTCAACTCTATTTAGCTGCTAATAGAGGATTAGATTTACTATCACTACATAATCAATTTCTCAGATATTTCACTGATTTGAACTCTTATTATAAGTTTTTAGGTTTTGTTGACGGACTCTAAGACTAAACGAGAAGCAACTACAAAGATCTTAAATTTAAATTGGCATTGCATATTATCTGGGCCCATGTGTATATTAATTTTAGGTAATTTTATGGTTTTAGGTTTTGTTAACAACCACCCTAAGACTAAATCGAAGCAACCACGCAAAGATCCTCAAACACTTGAATTTCATATTCAAAGATAGTGTCGCCCATGTGTATTGTAATTAGATAATTTAATGTTTGAATTATTAGATTGATTTAGTTTTTCATTTAATTCCAACTTTAGTCTACTTTTTTAGACATTAAAATTTGTACTTAAAATCTCTATGTCCGAAAGCACATGCGTGTGTTTATAGCTAATTTTTCATCTAATTAATGAAATCATTGATTTTGAAAATCATAATTAGAATGAAATTCTTAATTTTTGATTAAAGGAAGCCCTATGATTTTTGTAGAATTGGATTTAGTATCCTTCATGCTTACAAAGAGTTAGATTGGCGAAGAAGGCATTATGAATTGATTAATATCTTATTAGATTTTTTAGATTAATATTTAATATATTCCAATTTAGCAGCCTTTTGACATTAAAATTTACACTTGAAATCTCTATGTCCGAGCACATGTGTATTTATAGCTTAGATAATTTCACCTAATAATGATTTCATTGATTTAGTATCCTTCTGCTCACGCAAAGAGTTGCGATCTTGGTGAAGAAGGCATTTTGATTTAGATTATAGTTTAACACACTATTGGCACTTAGTTTACTTGTTGAGTTTTTGTAATTTTCCTAACTTGATTATGCTCAATTTACATCAATTTTGATAAGTTATGCCGATTTTAGTATTTGTTACTTTTTCCCTACTCATGCTTATTAGTTAGCATATTAATCACCTTCACATTCATATAAGAATTATTAAACCCATTTTGGATTCATCCTGAGATTTTGAGTTTATTACAAGTTTGTTATGAGTTTAGCATTAGTCCCCCCTCAATTCCAATTAAAGCTTGCTTAATTTTGAGAATTTACAAGAAAAGGGAACTCATTTTACCGCTTCAATTTAAGTCATAGAGAATTGCAATTAGAGTTTGTGAGTTTAATCCTTCCCCAAATTTTACTTGCATTTTAAATGAGCATTCCATTTTTTTTTAAAAAAATTTGCTTTAAAGGCTTCCCCTATTTTGTTTGATGTTTTTAGTTTAAAATTAGCTGTTGGTTTTCCTACTTAGCATTCTTAAGTCACTTCATTTCACTCTCATTTTTCTAAGTCATTTGACATAATTTTGGACCTCAACATCATCCCCGTAGTCATCGGGGTGTTTGGCTTACTTGTATGCCCTCTTGAGCATAGCGAGTGGTGTCTTGTGACACCGCAACCAATTTTTCATCTCGTCGTACCCTCTTGAGATAAATGAGGTCTTGGACCAAAAGAATACAATGCAATATATATTTATTCCCACTTCCTTTTTTTGAAGTCTAGAAATTACAAAAAATTTGATTTCATCTAGGGAGTGACATCTAACGTGTTTGGCTTTACCTGCCCTCTTGAGTAAGCAAGTCTTGACACCATAGCTTTTCATTCATCGTCTCTTGAGCACAATGAGGTCTTCAAACCTGCAAAGAAACATAAGCATATATATATATCCATTCATGATCCCACATGTTCGACTTATTTTGCTTGCAGAGTTCGAAAAGGAACAAGGTTGGTTGATTGGAAGGCAAGGAGTGCCAAAAAATCAAACAAGAATTTGATGATGTTCTTCCCCATGTGAAGCAAAAGTGATGGGAAAAGGAGAGGAATGCGAAAATCGAAGAAGAATTCCTCTTGATGATGTTCTTCCCGATTTGATGGCGAAAGTGGGATGGAAAAGGTGAGGAATTCTACACCAAATCAAGGAAGAATTTGCCTCTAATGATGTTCTTCCCATTAAGAAAAGTGAAAGGGTTATGGAATGCGACGCCAAAAAACGAAGGAAGAATTCACCTCACGATGATGTTCTTCCCGACAGGTGAAGAAAATGGACTAAAGTGAGGGTGCAATGAAACTAAAAAAGAATTTACTTGATGATGTTCCCACGCGGTGAAGCAAAAAATAGCAAAAATTTGTATGCTTTTGAAGGTTCTGAGAACCGGAGCAACATGTGGATGGTGAAAGTCGGATGCTGGTTGTATCTGAGCCCAGAACGCAAAGGGATAATAATGGGAATGAGTCAGATCTGCATGGGTAATGATTTTGAAACCGAAGGGCGAGGCAGCAGCGGGACAGTGTGGTCATGCCATAGGAGGTGCCAGGTAATGCCAGCGAATGGTGCGCCGGAAAAGCGTCGTGGTCATGTGCTGGCAGCGGGATCGAGAAGAATCGGCTGCGGAGGAAGGGTCAATCATGGCCGATGCAATGGTGCGCGGATAGTGGGTGGGCCGCAGGATGTCGTGATTTGATGATGATGCACGCTTTATGCTCTGGGCGCAGGAACACAGGCTGACGGATGTCCAGCATGGCGCAACAAATTGGTACGGTGATGTGAAAAAAGTGCTGGGTTGGTGGGTGATTTAGGATGCTGGACCGCAGTTATGGAGACGCTGCAGAGGTGAGGAAAAATTTAGAAAAAAAAGGAGGAGAATCACCTTGTGTGTAGAGAGGGAGAATGCAGTAGAGAGAGAAATGAGTGGGAGAGAATGAGGAGAGAATCAGGGAGGAATAATGGGAGGAGTAGTTTTTTTTCAATTTTTTTATTTCTTTTTAGAAAACCAAAATAGGGGAACGTTGCGTGAGGGCAATTTGGGAATTTTTTTATAAATTTTGAATTTATTAAATGATTTAAATGTGGATTTCATGTAAATGCACATATCAATATATATATATATATATATATATATATATATATATATATATTATATATATCGCATAATTTTATTGAAGACGTCTTTGATGTCGTTGGTTCAAGTCGGCCAAATTGAGTCAATTTCAAATAAATGCATCACGCTTTTGACCGCACAATTTTCCGCATCATCCAATTGAGAATAATCTTATTTGATAGATTGTATTTTAAAGCCAATGGCGTGATCAATTTTGAACAAGGTCGCTTTGATTCTCATGGTGCCTCTCGACCTTATGCAGCATATTGATGACTCGAGAACTTAATCAGTTGCTCATCAAGTCGTGTAATATTTATATCCTGACTAATTTTGATATTTTGAACATGATGGCAAAGTCCGTTCATCGATTAGAGGTCATTTGAATTAATTTGATGACATCTAGTGCGTTTCAGCCTTGATTTGCATGTTGTCACTTCAAATCACTTGATATTTGTATAGACTATTCTGAATTGAGCGCAGATAGTCTCATTTGATATATTTTGACATTTTGAAGCAAACTGCAATCAATTTCATGAACATAGGTCATTTGGTCCTTATTGTAGCTTCCCAACTTTGATATGTGTGTCAACACATTGATAGCTTGAGCGCTTAATCAATTGATCATTAGATTTTGCAATATCTATATTCTAATCAATGTTCAAAATGACATGAAGTCTGCCATCGAAAGGTCATTTCAACCATTTTCAATGACATCCAGTGTATTTTGAGCCTCAATTTGCACACTATCACCTCCAAAGTCTGTCGAATTTGACTTGTGGGCTTGTCTTGACTTATGAAACATATGTGGAGGTCAACAAATCCCCCCCAAAAAATATGATTCATGCATGGAGTGAGTCACATTTGTTGAAAACTGGTTGACCATTTGGGTTGGCCACAAAACTTGGATCATTTTGGATTCGATTACGACAGCTTACGAAGCTTTGATAGGATTTGTCATTAGTATGCTGCCTTATTCAGGACATGCTACATAACAAGGATTGACCAATTTGTCAGAATCGACTTGTCAGATAGATAAGAGTTCTTGCACCATCTACTATCTACTTCAATGGCTTTGCTGAAGATCTCTTTCTTTTATGTCATTGTAGATTTGAGTTTCCTTGAACCCTAGCTTTGTGCTTGGTTGGATTTGATGGAGGAATTGGTCTACTTGTTTTGATGAATGACTCCATTAGGGAATTAGTTTATCCGTGCTTGAACGGATTTGAAATTCCTTCTATCTTAACTTTGAGCTTGACGGACTTGATGAAGGACTGACCTGATTTGTCCCTATTGACTTGTCAGGAAGTGTATGCACTCCATGAACCCTATGCTTACTACTTTGATAGATTCGTTGAAGGGTACATACAGATGACCCATCCTTCTGGCTTATATAAGGTCAATGTTGAGTTATTAGTCTAGCAACATCTGCTTTAACAGACTGAATAATCATAAAATTCCTTTAGTTCGGTCGTCGACTTTATTTGAACTATGGAATTTCTTCCCCGGTCCTGTGCTTTCTTCTTTGATAGACTTGATAAGGAGATAGGCTTTGATCTGTGCTTTGAGCTTGATCAGATCATTTGAGAATAGACTGAAATATCACCTTGCAAGTAATATGAAGATTGATTAGAGGACCACGGGAGTTCCTCACTTGCCTTGATCTATCGATCAAGTAGAGATCTCTTGGATCTGGTTGCTTGTAATCACTAAGCTGGATCTGGTTTGAGATTGAACAGCTATCATCATTGGACTGATGAGTAGGGGCTCTTTCACTGTGGCTTTTTCTTGCGGCTTGTTGAGTCAGGAGAACGTCAGCAACTCTGCCATATTTGGGCTTGTTGAGTTCAACCTTTAGAACCTACTCGAGTCTTCGACTTAAGTTGTAATGGATTGGTGTTTTTTCATCAAAATGATGAACGGGGGCTCTTTCACTGTGGCCTTTTCTTGAGGCTTATTGAGTGAGGAGAGCATCAACAACTCGACCATTTATGGGCTTGTTGAGTCTGACCTTTAGAACCTATTCATGTCCTAGACTTTAGGATGTAGAGATTGATGTTTCTCCAACTTAATTGATTGAAGCTTCTAAAATCGAGAGTCCTTTTGACTTGATCTCCAAAATTTGGCAAATCTGAGAGATAAATTTCTTGACATTTAGGGTTGTCCTTTCATGCGTAGAAATATATTTTTTATTCCTGCAAGACTATGCAACTTAATAATAACAATTATGGATATATCCAGGGATTACGGCGTGCAGCTCGATGTCAACCTGAATAAGAATATATTTGAGGATCTCATCTTATGGCACGATGCCAACTCAAATAAACTTAATATAAACTAAAAAATGCTCCCTATCTTGTAGGGGAAATTCTGAAGCACATTTGGAAGAATTTTCAAGATGAAAATATACAAGTAAATCCATATTTGAATTGATGTACTCTAAAGGATATTTTAACATACAACATTGATTTCATCTGTATATAAAAATCTAAAAATGCCCCCTATGTAGCACGGAAATTTTCACAGAGAAGTTCTTCATATGAAGTACATTTATTTAGGGATCTCGGCATGAAGCACGATGTCAACCTAAATAGATATACTAAAAAAAATGGCCCCTGTCTTGCAGGGGGATTTGTATTGTACCTAGAGAATGTGGTCATCAAGTATAGTACTTTTTCAAGTATCGACCATTAATTGGCAACATTGCTCTTTCACCTTTTAGGTTAATGAGTTAGTATGCCCCTCATTGATACACTTTTTCAATGACAAAAGGGCCTTCCCAATTAGGCTCAAATTTGCCACCAAACTTTTGATTGGGAATAATTGGTCTTCTCAGCACCAGGACCAATTCTCCTTTTTGGAATGTTCGAGGCTGCACCATATGGTCAAAAGCCCTGGACATCTTTGTTCGATAGACTTTTAGATTTTGATGAGCTTGTAATCTAACTTCATCAAGCACGTCGAGTTCCTCCATTCTTAGATGAGCATTTTGATCTTCAGTTAGATTGTATTGGATGGCTACTCAGAGTGAAGGCAACTCAACTTCAAGCGGACGAACTACTTCAGCTTCAAATACCAATGAATAGGGAGTGGCTTTAGTCGGCATCTTGTAGGTAGTTTGATACGTCCACAATGCCTCTACTAGTTTGGTATGCCGTTCTCTTTCATTTTTAGTAAGAATCTTCTTGAGCGGCTTGACTAATGTCTTGATGAAAGCCTCTACCAAACCATTTGCTCTTGGATTGTATATTGAAGAGTATCACCAATCAATTTTGTGTCGATCAATGAATATATAAATCTTTGCACTTTTAAAGGCTGTGCTGTTATCAGAAATTATTCGGCGTGGCACTCCAAATCTATAGACTATATTGTGCATGAAGAAGTTACTCACTCGATCAGCAGTAACTTCTTTAAATGTTGTAGCCTCAGCCCATTTAGAGAAATAGTTAGTCATTGCTAGGATGAAGCAATGTCAAGCTGACGATGGTGGATCAATTGGCCCAATTACAACTGTACCCCAACATTTGACCGGATGCTATTGTTGGGTGTAATGGATTTGGAGGTTGATGGATGAGATCCCCATGTCCTTGACACTCATGACACTTCTTAGCATGATTAATACAATCTCTCACCATAGATGGCCAATAATAACCCATCCTTTTGATCTTTACTACCATCTTAGGACCTGATTGATGTGCACCACAAAGTACTTCATGAACTTCAACCATCACTTTGCTAGCTTCATCTACACCTAGGCATTGTAACCACATTTATTCAAAGGATCTGATATAAAGTGTTGTTGATGAAAGCATAGCGTAACATTCTCTTCTCGATTTGAGCTACTATTGATTTATTATTTGATAATTTGCCTTCTTTAAAGTAGTCAATGAAGGGTTGCCTCCAATCACGTGACTCTTCTACCGTAAAGGCTTCCTGCTTTTACGCAATGTCATTTTAGCTCTTCTTGGTACAACTTCTTGTTAATTTTGGGAGTATGAGGAGCAACTTGAGTGCATCTGGCGGGTCGATTTGGTAACCCCTCTACTGTGGGGATTAATAATTTGGCTTTAAGACTCATCAGTAAATATGTTGATCATGACATAATCACCATTCATACTTGTAATTTCCTTAGCTAATTTTCCAAGCAATGACTTTGCTATTCTCAGATCGAGAGACTTAAGTTAGTGTGATATTTGATATCTGCTTCATAAGCTCAAGAACTCACTTGTGATAGAAAGCTAACTCAAGCTTGTTAATTCTATAGATATTAAGTACTTGATTTATAATAAGCTAAGAATCACCCAAAATGTGCAGGTTTTGAATGCCTATGAAAATAGCAACTTCCAGACTTGCCACTAATGCTTCATATTCAGTTTCATTATTAGTTCTTGACTCGGTTAATCCATATGATCATCTCATCATCCCTCCTTCTGGTGTTATGAAGACAATGCCGACCTGCTCTTGCTCTTGAAAAATTTAGATGTTGGACTTGTTTGATTGATGAGGCTCCATCAAAGTACATTTTCCAAATTTGTTATTTTTCTCTTTCATGAATGAGCATAATTTGCTCATCGGGCAAATCACCATTAAGAGAAGAGTCTGTAGGGATAGGATGTGCAGCTAAAAATCTTCTAAGACTTGTCTCTTCAGTGCTTTCTACGGAACATATGTGATATCAAATTGCAAAAGCAATACTGCCCATCCTGCCAAGTGACCTATCAACATTGTTCTTGTCATCAAGTACTTCAGCGGATCAATCCTTGAGATGAGGTTAATCTTGTGAGATAACATATAGTGGCGAAGCTTTTGGATTGCAAAGATCGCTTGCATATAAGTATCTCATTTTACATCTGATATAATAAACAACATTCTCTTTATTTTTTTCATTGTGTTGTGCCAACAATTCCCCAAGAGAATCTTTTAATGCAGCTGTATATAGCATGAGGGGCATCCCAGGAATAGGCGTTGCTAAGATTGGTGGATTTAACAAGTAGCTTTTAATGCTATTGAAGGCTTATTAACATTCTTTGTCCCACTTAAATGGAGCGTCCTTCTTCATTAACCTTGCAAATGGTTGATAGCATCCTAACATATTTGATATAAATCGATGGATGAATGAGAGCTATCCTTGTAAAGAATGGAGTTGACACAAACTCTTCAGTGGAGGCATCTCCATAATTGCCTTGATTTTATCAAGATATATTTCAATACCTCTGTGATGTAAAATGTACCCGAGGAATTTTCCAGAGGATACCCTGAATGCACATTTTAAAATATTCATCTTGAGATCATATTTTTTAATTCTCTCTAATACATTTGTTCTATCAAATAAAAAAACTCTTGTATTTGTAGAGTTTTCAACCATGAGAATTCTCGTCAAACAAATCCTCGAAAAGTTGTTGGTAATTTCACGAAATTTCTCGAAAAAATTTGTTAGAAATTCCGTCAGTAATAACTATTTTTTCTTATAGTGATATGATAACTTAGTTTAAGAAGAAGATTATTTTTATGAGCTAAGCTAGTATAATTACATACATCATAACTACGTGGCTCTTTCCTCAAACTTAATCACTAACATTTACTAAAGGAGCTTAATTAGAGGATTAATTTGCAACTCATTTATATAGACATATTTTAGCTTTCTAATTTTTAGAAAATGATTAGGACTAGAATATATCAATAGTCTCTAAATTCATTGTCTATTTATGATCTCTTGAATTTATTTATCTAAATATCCTAAAATATAACTAAAATTTTATTCGCTTGAGATTTTTACATGGAATGTCCATCTTTCATTATGAATTTTATATACATGGCATTTTTTTCCTTCTATGATTTTTTTTTTTCAAATTGATTAAAAATAGGCCTGGTGAATTCTATCAATGTATGACTTTATATTTTACACATTAGAAAGAAATAAAATATTAAAGCTCTTATCAAATTAGTATGTCTTTAATAATATCATAAATATTATGCTATAAAGCATTAAAAATTATGATGATGATCTCTTATTAAATCTAATATACATATTAAAATTTATTAGCAAAAAATAGGACAACATCAATCTAATTTTTTAATGAGTTATAGCATGATTTTATTTATGTTGTTAAAATTTGTCGTTAAATCCTCCAAAATGCACATGTTTCGACAATAAGAAATTGGAACACTAGGTTATAACCTTAGTTGCAAAATCAAACTTAAAATGTTGATATAAGATTCAAAACAAAGTTTGAATAAGGTTTGATAAGGCCCTTTTTATATATTTTAATCTACTATGAATAAAATTTGAACCTAAATATTTGGTTCAAATAATTCAAACTAGGTCTTAACCAATAAAATCAAAATGAGGTTTAAAATAAAAGTTCAAATTTAGTTTGAGCTAAAATGTTATAACTCAAATCTAAGATTTAAACATTAAATTCAAACATGAGCTTTGATTGATGTAAGCTTGTTGACCTCCATATATGCTACATGAGTCGAGTAAAGCCTATAAGCCAAATCTGAACTTGGATGTAATAGTGTGCAAATCATGTCTGCTTGGACTTTATTGAAGTCAATCGAAATGACCTCCGATCGATAAACAAACTTTAATATCACGTTCAGAACATTGGAATTGGTTAGAATATAAATATTGCATAATCCAACGATCAACCGATCAAGCGATCGAGCTATCAATGTGCCGATGAACATACCAAAGTTGGAAGGCTGCGATGAAGCTCAAATGACCTCCATTCATGAAATTGATTATGTTGTTAGCTTCAAAACATCAAAATTTATTAAATGAGCCTATCTGCGATCAATTCGGATGAATCTATGCAAAGATCGAGCGATTGAAATTGATAATACACATTTTGAGCTAAAATTGACCCAATTTGACGCCGACTTGAATCAAACAACCTCCGATCGTGAAACGAATTGTGCCGTTAAATCCAGAATGTCAAATTTACCATGAATTAACACCCATATTATGTGAGTTTGATTTTGGCAAGGTTTTGCATAAATCTCAATGCAATCAAGCCACACAAAAATAAAGGAAAATCATATGTTTATTTTAGTCTGATTGGACACAATTTTAACAATTGATTTACCCTAAAATCAATTAAAATTTTCAGAGATATGATATGAAGTTAATTAAATTTAATTCGTTCAAAAATAATTAATAATTTTGGATTTTAGATTTCAAAATCTTGCTAACTATTGGATAAAAAAAAGAAAATTAATTAATATATAATTAAGGGCTTTAATCTCTATTTTCTCCCACTTCATTTTTCCTCAACCGCTCAATGTTGGTTTAAACAACTGTTCCCTCCCTTTCTCCAACAAACCACAAAGAAAACCACTCTTGCAATTCTCAAAATGGAACCTCAGGCCTTTGTCCATTTTTGCCAAAACTGAAGCCCTTCCTCCTTGATTTTTTTCCCTCCGCTTCTGGCATCCCCTTCTCCTAAAATTGAAGGGGTTAAGTGTCTAAGATGTAATGCTATGCGTTGAGGACTTCTCCATATAAGATCCTATTATTAATCATTCTCTCCTTGGTGGAAGAGCTTCAAGGAAACTTGGTGAGAAATGGCCACCTCCGACGAGAAGAACGGTCAATTCTATTCCATGTTGGGTCTCAAAAAAGAGTGCTCTGATGCTGAACTCCAGAATGCATACAAGAAGCTTGCTCTGAGATGGCATCTTAATCAGTGCTCTATGACTGGAACATCCGAGTTTGTTAAGGAAGCTAAAGAAAAGTTCCAAGAAATCTAAGAAGCTTTTTCCATTCTATCTGACTCCAATAAGAGATTCCTGTACGACGTGGGAGTTTATGAAAGCAATGATGATGATAACAGAATGGGAGACTTTTTTAGATGAGATGGTTCAAATGATGAGCCAGACGAAGCTCAATGAGAAAGGACTGGATAGCTTCGAGGATCTACAGAAGCTATTCATGGATATGTTTGGGGCTTACCTTAATCTGAATGGATTAGCTAGCGGCACTGTTCCCGCCACAAAGATGTCAGTCGTTGCTTGCTCGAGTAATGGGTATTGAGCGCCGGCTATGAAGCAGCAATGGAAAACACCGTGGCTGGTGCTCGCCTCTGCCACCGGCAAAGCAAAGCTACAAGAGTTCGACGGTGACTCTGGTTTCAACTTAAAAGTTTGAAGGTCTCATCATGCTCATCAGGATGTGACGAGATGAAAATCGGCCGAGGTGTTTCAAAACACCGACCATCATGCTCATCAGGGCATGACGGGTAGGCCCAAAAAATTGTTAAATTTGACACTCCTATGCTGAAATGCTGCCAAAATTTTGATTGAAATTTGGACTTAAAAAAGGAGAATAATACTTGCATATATATATATATATATATATATATATATATATATATATATATATATATATATATATATATATATATATGCATATATATATATATATATATATATATATATATATATATATATATATATATATATATATCATGCGTCCTTGAGACCTCGAATTGCTTGCTTCAAAACACCAACCATCACGCTCATTAGGGAATGACGGGTAGGCCAAAATAGTTCCGATGTAGTCTGGGATGACGTCGAATACTACCAAGTCTTCTAAATTTCATCAAATTTTTGATACTTAACAAAAAAAATGATTAACATTATGTTAAATATAAAATATAAAGTCATAAAGAAATGAATTGGAAATTAAATATAAATAAACTTAAAATGAATTTGAAAGAGACTTGAGTACAAATAAAATTGAAAATCATATTTCAATTAAGAAAATAGGGATAAAACTCAAGTGAACTTATAAAACCTAAAATAAATTTGAATTCTTTTGATATACATGAACTGAAACTCACAAGAAACTTATGATAAGTTTGAAGTTCAGTTACTAAATAAATATAAAACTTGATCTGGAGTTGAGGATAAATTTATATTGGATCTGATGTCTTTCTATGTGAACAAATCATATTTAATATCAAACGAAGTAAAGATCTCAATTGAATATTAAATGACAAATGATTTGTGGTAAGTTTAAATATCCAATTTCACATTGAGAATAAAGGTGCACAAGTAATTTGATAGCTTTCTCACAAGCACAAATTCAATTAGGAAACTCATGATCATTCATGAATGTAGTATTTTAAAGGACCATTTAGATTTTGCGCTTAAAGTTAGGTTTGAAGCACAAGAGTTTGGTTGAGTGCTACTTTCAAGCTAAAGTGAAAATCAAATAAAATTCATAAGAGGTTCTCACTATAACCAAATGGCATATTAGCAAGTATAGGAAATACTCCTTAATGAATAATTGGCTTGTATTCAAAAGAAGCTTGAATTCAAATAAACTTTCTCAAAGTATGCATAATAAGCTATCGTGGAACAAAAGTTGAATATGACAAATTCGATAAATATTTAAAAGCTTGTTAAATGACTACAAGCTAAATAATCATTGATACTTGAAGAATGGAATGAATAAATTAAATGCAAGCAAGGATACAATATTTTGAATGCTAATGTAAATCTAATTTTGCTCCAAAAAATGCCATCGGATCTGCAACTCTTTGTACAAGCAGACAGATGGTGATACTAAATTAAATTTTACAAAAATTATAGGGCTTCCTTCAATCAAAAATTAAGGAATTTCATTCTAATTATGATTTTGAAAAATCAATGATTTCATTAGTTATATGAAATTATCTAAGTTATAAACACCTGCATGTACTCAAACAATGAAAATTTAGAGTGCAAATATTAATGTTAGAAAAGGTTGCACAGTCTAAGTTGGAATAAAAGAAAATATGAAATTAAACTCATGATTTAGAAATAAAACTATCTAAATTGTTAAATACCCGCATGGGCCCTAACACTACACTGAATTCTTAAACTTAGTGTCTGAGGATGCTGCATGGGTTGCTTCCTGGTTTGGTCTTAGGACCTGGTACAGGTTAACAAAACCTAAAAATCTAATAATTATATTATAAGAATTTCAACTTAGTAATATATCTTAGAAGCTAATTCTTACATATGATAATTGATCTGATCCTCTGTTATTAGACTAATAGAGTCGATAAGATCTGAAATAATAGATTAAATGATCAAGCAAATTCATCCACCCTGATAATGGCTATATTGAATGAAGATTTTAACTGGAGGGAATACTTCCATCAAAATGCCATTATAATTTTAAATCAAATTAACTCAAATTAAATGTCAATCTAAATGCAAAATCTAACATGTCATTAAGTGTTAAATTCATAAATGAAATTCAATTTATTAAAACATAAATCTAACTCAATTCACATTCCACAATCGTTTGTTAAAGGTGACAAATTAAGAAAACTTGAGCTCACAAAGAATCTAATGTCAAATTAAGTGTTCTACTATATTCACTCTCAATCAATCTCATACTAGTAAGAATGTGGCCTATGTCCTTTGACTGCATGGCTTGGCCAATAGGCTCCACATATGATGCATTTATGACCAGAGTCCTCTGATCGGGTGGCTACCGCTAAATGTCACCATTAGATTATGGTCATGACTATAGCCCGTATGTTCCCCAATGGCTCTGCCCTTTGAGATGTGAATCATAAGGTGCAGCTGATAGGGAAAAAAGCCTTCTGCCAATTAAGGTGAACTTAAACTTGTCTCTTTAGACAAGCACCACCCTAGGTCTACAAGATCCCTTGAATGACACAACTCATGACTACCGACAAGGATCCTTCGATCAAGTTTGGTCGACTATCACTGAGCTAAGAAGATTAGGGACCACGATAGCTCGGGATGACAGAACCATGGGATCTAGATCAGGTGCATCATCGTTCTCCCAACCATCCAGTTTAAGTTAAAATGATGAATTTCACATATCTAAAATTTAAACTCCACATGGTGCTACTATACGCTACACATTTAACAATCTAATGACTAGCCTTAATCAAAAGTTCTCTCTCAGTATTGAGAGGGGTAATTAACTATAGGTGCTTACACCTATAGAAACTTAGAACCAGATCTAAAGTCCTCACCAAACAAGGGCAAAATCTGGGTAGTGTCTTATCTACTTTTCCATCTGCCTTCTGAAATCTCATCGACACATCAAATTATACTCTCTTCAATTGTTGAGAGGTCAGTGGGTAACTTTTGGAGCCCACAGATTTCTAGCGACTTCTCTGGGGATAGGATTCTCTTTCCATCTTTGGCTAGTCATATACATGTTATAGTGGTAACAAAATATTTGAAAATTAAAAAAAAAGAATGTATCTATAGAGCACTCCTTTCATTGTTCACCTAGGGTGTGGTACAAACATCTGCTTAGCTAACACTGTCATCAACACATGAGATGTTGAAGCTACTATTCAATTTGGTAGGATGGATTTTCCAAAAAATTATTGCAACTCCTGAAGTACCTACCCATGGTGCACTCGTTTGAGGTCATGCCGGAAGGCCTCAGTTTACTAAAGCTCCTATTTTTCATGCTCTCCAACCAATTCAACAACCAATCAATATTAAAGAGTTCTCCTGATAAAGAACTTTAGTTTTTGAAAGATTGGGTCATTCTAAGGTGCTAGTTATGAAAAGAACCATCACTGGCAGAAAGTTTCAATCATGCTTGTGATGCGACCACTCTGCTAGTTGAACCTTTCGCACTAGGAAGGCATAATGTTGAAGCCTCCTCTTTTGAAAGAAAATTGAGTAGAAGATAAAGGAGAAGAAATGTTGAACTGCATGTTCAGCAATTACTACCTAAATCACTAGCCATGTGACCAGACTTGATACCAGAAGCGAGTGTTCCTACTCACAACAAATTTGAAAATCTCAAGTTAGTGAAAAGGAATAGCTCTACTAGTGATATAAAATAATCATTCTAGGAGCAACGACATTAAGCTATAACCCCATAAAAGAGGCATCCAGACTCTATCCTCCAGAGTGCACATGGTGTTGAAAGTTGTCGAGGAGAATGGTCTTATTAAGGAAAAGTATCAGTGCCTAATTATTAGAGAAAATGAAAAAGCTTTACCAAAAAGGCTACTCTCAATGGGTAATGCTTAAGATCGTTCTAAGAAATTCCTACATAGTGAGCATCGGGGCATGACACCTAGACTGCATGTTCAGGAATCTGCTATCGAAAGGTCCCGCTAGAAAGAAAAATAAATATGGAGGCCGAAGCCTCGAGAAGAAGTAGCAACACAAAAGCTTTTTCATCTTGAAGCAAGCTAACCTAGAGACAATAGAGAAAGAGAAATGCTAAACTGCATTCACAATAGCTAATGTTCAAGTATAAAATTTTACAACCATCTATGGAATTAGAAGTGAGTGTTCTAACCCATAACAGATTTGATAGCCTGAGATGGGTAAAGCGGAACACCTCTACTAGTCAAATCAAACAGTCCTTTTGGACCCAACAATGTTAGGTTCCAGCTTCTCTAGTGAGAAAACTTGAAACTGTATATGCAAGAGTGCATCGGGTCCTCAAAGTTGTTAAGAATAAATGATTGATGAAAAGAAAATATCAAGGTCCTATCATCAGGGAGGCTAGAGTTGCTCCTTCAAGGAGACCTCCTCCTACGACACCGGTAAGATGTCTACTAATTCAAATTCCACACGGTGAGCATCAAGGCATGACACTTGGACCATATGTTCAAGAATCTGCCATCGAAAGGTCTCGACAAATAGGTAAGAAAATTTGGAGGCCAAAATCTCGAAGTGAAATTGCCTTACAGAAAGACAACGATCTGATATTTTGACTGTACTCTCACAAAATCCACTTTTTATGCACTAGTATTTGGAGCTGAAGTAGTCTTTCCACTTGAAGTTAAACTACCTTAACTTTGAGTAGCCATCCAACATGATCTTACCAAGATGAGATTGTCTGTCTACGTAGGGGAAAAGCTTGATGCGCTTGATGAAGTTAAGTTCCAAGCTCAGCAAAATTTAGAAGTCCACTGAGAGAAGATGTCCAAAGATTTCGATCATACGGTGAATCCATTGAACTTTTCAAGAAGGGGAATTGGTCACGGTGCGGAGAAGACTAATTATTCAATTCTATCATTACCTGTGTAACTTTTGCTCAGAAATTCTCTTGTAATACAAGAATGCATTTTTAAAATAAAGCAAACATTCCCAGTTACACAGGAGAAATTTTTAAAATTATAGTAAAATATTAGGCTTTTCCTTGTAAGACATGGGGCTTCTTGTTTATATATTCAAGTTGACTTCACACTTCATGCCAAGATCACTAAATAAATATACATAATTAAGAGGAAAGGGAGGTAATCTTTGATGATATATGATAAAAATTTCTTTTAAAAGCACCATGAAAATCCTCCTATTACACAGGGGGCATTTTTAGATTTTTGAAATCAATATTATATGTTAAAACTCTCTTAAGAGTAAATTTATCAACTCAAATATCGATGTATTTGTTTAATCTTAGAATTTTTTCAATTATGTTTTAGAATACCCCATGCAAGGCAGGGGGCCTCCTTTTGTATTTGTGTTCACATTATGCCTTAAGGCCGAGATCCCATATATGTATTCAAATTATGTATTTAAAGTTTACAAGTCTCAAAGTTCTACTGACCAAAAAGAGAAATTTTCAAGTGTGTAAACTACAAAAAATCAAGTTGGAAACACATCTTTCATCCATACATCAAATCTAGGGCTTGAGTGGGTGCATAAGGTTGGACTCAACACGCCAAAGTATGGCTAAGTCGCTGACAGGTTAGGTTACTCAATAGGCCATAAAGGCCACGGTAAGGGATCCTCCTACAATGTTAGTTCAAAGATAAGAGCATCCAAATCTCTAGATCCCACCAACTTGGTAAGTTTAATTGGCTCAGATTGGGAGATCATCCCTAATGGTCGTAAGATCATTTTTCAAAATCTAATAAAAAGATCCTCACTCAAGAAGGCACTAAGCCGAGTTTGGTATCAATATCAAATGAGAAAGGTCAACTCCTTCAACAAGTCTATTAAAGTAGAAAGCAACGGAAACTCTTCTTGAGTAAGTCTAACCAAGTAGAAAGCAAAGGACTGAAGAAGTCATATCAATGTTCGTACAAAGCCAAAGGCTGAACTAAGGGAGTCATGTCATCAATATGTCTATTACGTGCAAAGCATAGGGCTAATGATTCTTCACCATTGACCCAACACAAGCTCTAAGGGTTAGGTCACCGACAAACATCCTTCTATAAGCCCACGAAAGCAGAAATCTAGGGTAGAAGGTAATTTTTTATCACCCGACAAGTCTTCAAGACAATTCAGGACTTTCCTCAATCAAATCCGTTAAGGCACGAAGCCATGATAAATGAAAATACAAATACAAATCCTTGATATGAAGTCTTCAATAAGTCTATCAAACCACATGCACAAGATCGAAGATGTTCTCATCTCACAAGCAAGTCATCAACTCCATTAAGCCCACCAAGACACAAAGTCAGGATAGGAGGAAAATACAAATTTCAATTTTTGAAGTTGAATCTTCAATAATCTAGCACAAATCCTAGGACTAAAGATATTCCAAAATTCTCTTAACAGTTACTATAAAGCCCCCCATGTCAGATAGGGGGCATTTTATATATTTATCTAAGTCGACATCATGCTTCAAGTCGAGATCCTTAGATAAATATACATGATTATCAGAATGAGCTACGTTTATTTATATTGAAGAAGTTCAAACTTAGTAATACATTTTTGAGCTAACTGCAATCCTCTTGTTAGATAGAAGCCCTTTTATGATCAAGGTTGCTCAATCCGCTTCTGTGAAATAGGGGGCCTTCTCATATATATTCAAGTTGACATCAAGGTTTATGCAGAGATCCATGGGTATATCCATAATTATTATTATTGAAGTTACAATCTCTTACAAGGAATAAAAAGAATGTATTTCTTGACATGAAAAGAAATCCCTAAATATCAAAAGTTTATATCCCAGATTTGCCAAATTTTGGAGATCAAGTTAGAAAAATCTCAATTTTGGAAGCGTCAATCAACTGAGTTGGAAAAATATCAACCTCTACATCTTCAAGTCTAAGACACAGATGGGTTCTAAAGGTCAAACTCAACAAGCCCACAAATGACTGAGTTGCTGATGCTCTCCTCACTCAACAAGCTATAAGAAAAGGTCGTAGTGAAAGAACCCCCGTTCATTAGTCCGATGACCAAATCACCAACCCATCACAGCTTAAGTCAAAGACTTGAGTAAGTTCTAAAGGTCAAACTCAATAAGCCTATAAATGGATGAGTTGCTAACACTCTCCTCACTAAACAAGCCATAAGAAAAGGTCACAGTGAAAGAGCCCCTGCTCGTTAGTCCAATGATGATAACTATTCAATCTCAAACTAGATCCAGCTTAATGACTACAAGCAATCAAAACCAAGAGATCTTTCCACTCGATCGATAGACCAAGATAATCTGAGAAAACTCTCAATTTAGAGCTATCTCAAATCAATCTTTATATTACCTGCAAGGTGATATTCCAATCTTTTTCAAATGATCTGATCAAGCATAAAGTACGGATCAAAGCCAATCTCTTCATCAAGTTTGTCAAAGTAGAAAGCATAGGACCGAGGAAGAAATTTCATAGTTCATACAAAGCTGATGGCCGAACTAAAAGAATTATCTAGTTATTCAGTCTATAAAAGCACACATGACATCATGCTAATGACAAATCCTATCCAAACTTCGTAAGCTACTATAATTGAAGCTGAAGTGGTCCAAATTCTATGGCCAGCCCAAAAGGTTAACCAATTTTCTATAAATATGACTCACTTCATGCATGAATCACATTTGTTGGGGGCATTTGTTGACCTCCATATATGCTACATGAGTCAAGTTAAGCCTATAAGCCAAATCTGAAGAACTTCAGATGTAATAGTGCACAAATCAGAGCTGAAATATACTAGACTTCATTGAAGTCAGTTGAAATGACCTCTGATCGATGAACACACATCAACATCACATTCAAAACATCAAAATTTGTCAGAATATAAATATTGCACTATCTAATGATCAACTGATCAAGCGATTGAGCTATCTATGTGCTAACACATATATCAGAGTTAGGAGGCTATGATGATGCTCAAATGACATCTATTCATGAAATTGATTATGTTATTAGCTTTGAAATATCAAAATCTATTAAATGGGACTGTCCGTGATCAATTCAGATGAATTTATGCGAACATCAAGCAGTAAAAAGTGATAATGCACATTTTGAGCTTAAATTGACCCAATTTGACGCTGACTTGATCAAACAGCCTCCAATCGTGAAATGGACTGTGCTCTTGAATCTGGAACATCAATTTTACCTAGAATTGACACCCATCTTATGTGATTTTAATTTCAACAAGGTTCTACACAAATCTCAACTCAATTGAGTCACATAAAAATAAAGGAAAATCATGTGTTTATTTTAATCTGATTGAACACAATTTTAACTATTGATTTACCCTAAAATTAATTAAAAATTTTCAGAGATATGATATGAAGTTAATTAAATTTAATTCCTTTTAAAATAATCAGTAATTTTGGATTTCATATTTCAAAATCCGCTAACTATTGGGTAAAGAAAATGAAATTAAATAATAGCTTCGATGATGTTTGAATGATCTACTGCATGATGGGTCGGCTGGAGGAACACATGGTGTTGTAGATGCACTAGTTGCTGAAGTGCTATAAATTTTCTGCACTTGATCTATTGGGTGGGTGGCTTGCTGAAATGAAGGAGAGGAGGGAGTATTAGCCTTACTAGTAGGTTGTACATGGTGAGCTATGTGAGCTTTATCCGGACACATATCAATTTTGTGTCCCACCTTCCCGCATTTAAAACAAAGTTGTGCAATTCCTTCATATTTGACTTTTTGAAAAAAAATGACCATTAACTCTGTTGATCCAAATTCCATGTGGGAGGCTTCTTGAGAGGTCAACTTTGACACAAACACGAGTGTAAATACTCTGTTCCCATTTACTAGTTTGATTATCCATCCACATTGGTTCACCAACAATGGAAGAAATTCTGGCCAAGTTGTTACTATCCCAGTAGATGAGTGGTAGTCTAGGTAGCCTCATCCAAATGGGAGAGGTTAATCCTTTCAAAGAGTCAGGAGAAAAGGTTGGGCTCCATTTATCCATGGCTATAACATTATCAGTAATGAACCATGGTCCATTTTGAAGCACAGCGTCACAAGCCTCAATCGATTGGAAAATAGATAGGAAGTAATCAGCATCAACTAACACCAAGTTAAATTCACCCCATTTGCTCCATTTGTGCTTTAGGTCATTATTTAAGAAGTAGAAAGGGAGTTTTTTTCCAAGTAGTTTTCCTACAAGGCAGCTTCCAATTTTTGAATGTTTTCCTGCATAGAGCAGTTGTCCAGTGTGACAACAACCCCATCCATATCACTGATGTCTTGAAAATTGATTTTGGCAAGTGGGACAACTGGTGGTTTTTGCCAAGCATTAGTTGAAGCTATCCCTTGTTTTCTCATGTTGTGTGGCATAGTGGTTGGACTCATTTTCTTGTGGAGCAGCATTATTAGACAGACCTTACACTACTGATGAAGGACTGATCGATTGGCGACCATACATGTTGGAGGCCCAAGCTATTGGACTCATGCTATTTGGCTTTGCTGTAGCCCCCTAAAGATGGGAAGTATAAGCATTGAATCCCTCCTGAATGGTGATAGAAACTCTGCCAGGTTGCTGACCATTAGCTCCTTCAGCCTCCTTAGAGGTAATATCACAGGCACCTTGCGTGCGTGTCTGTGAATTTGATAAATCAGTACGTTGGATGCTAGTTTTAGCCCCTTCCAGTAGGTGTGGAAGGCTAGCATTATTGTCCTGATTAGCATTCACACCCCACATAGAAAAAGAATCCGAGAACAAGAATCAGAAATCAACAGCTGCGGGTCACTCGCCCCAAACCCGTGAAACTCACCAGGACTCTTGAACAAAAGGGCATTCTTCATACCTGTGATTACAGCAAGACTGTCAATCGATCCTAGGATCGGTCTGAATTCATTAGTTCTTTCTATGCTGGTTCCTCCCGTCGCCTCTGCATGGTCAGCAACCTGATTATTGCACACAATTCCCCCGCCAACCGCTAACTACGGGTCCTGCAATTGGCCGCTGCATGAGAACGAATTGCGCTCGGGATGAGCAGTAGTGGTCGATGAAGTGCCTTCCTCTAGGATGCCTCAATGCACCATTATGGCCTCAGCCGCATTTCCACTGGCACAAGCACTGCCATTGGCGATAGAATCCATATCCATAGCCATATTTTTGCTATAGCCAGCAGCCCGATCCTGTAATCCCGAGCAGGCAGCTACTGTACCATTGCAATCGAGGTCCATATCTCCTGATGCAGTGCCAACAGCCTGCTGGTCATCCCCTGCCTGTGAGCTTCTGCCATGGAAGGAGTCAAGAGCCATGTTTACTGTTCCATTGCCTCCTGTAGCTGTAACCTTCCCTAACTTGTAGGAAACCTTGCCTGTTCCTTCTACAGGCTGATCACTTCCTCCCCTTGAGTTGCTGCCATCAGTGGAGTCCACTTCCATGCATGCTGCTTCAGTGGCTGCTGGAACTGAGCCAAACTCAGCCCTAGAGGAGGACCTGTTGCTTCCTACCTCTAGCTGGCCATCAGTTTCACCTTCTTCCTTAGACCCATGGCCACCATGTCTCCCCTTGGAGCTCCCTAGCCTACCTCCTTTGCTGGCCGAACCCCCACCTTCACTTGCTGCACCTCCCTTCATGCTAGTGGCCCTCACATCCAATGCACCACCACCACTTTGTTGGCCACCCTCCTTGCTACCACCACCCCCACTCCTTCTTGAGTGAGGGGGCGACCCATGGTCACCCCCAGATACCTGAGCTTCTCTCACTAGGAAACCAAGAGAGAGAAGGAAAGAAGAGAAATGAAAGAGCCTCCCAAGCAAGTCATTCCCCAAAGTATTTGGGTTCCTTGAAAGTTGCAATTGCATTAATATGAAAAAGAGGTTACAAAATAGCACAAAAGTGCAAAAACAACAAAAAACTAATTGTGAGTAACATGCTTTCTATCATCCTCCAAAATAATAAAAAAGTCAAGAGGAATAGTATAACAGTTAGTGTCATGCCAAAAAAAGTCAGAACCTGTAGCCAGCTGTGCATAAAGGTCAGCCAACCTGTTGTGATCCCTATAGATATGAGAGAAGAGCACCTGATGGAAGTCAGAGAGGAAGTTGAGCTCGAGAGCCTGAGCTAGTCTAGATCTCTAGTAATCATGCTTCATAGTCTACTGGAGGTTTAAGTTACCAAATTCATTTTCTCTTCATGATTTTTTTGTAAAAAGGAAATGAAAATTTCTATTTCTCTCTCAGCTCAATTTTCCTGGAAAAATACACCATAAACCCTAAATCTATATATATATATTTCTTTTAAATTCCTCCCGCACATTCTAACGATACTTCTTCTCCCGCTGTTTGAACGAGACGGGCGAGGTCGGGCCAGGGTAAGCGTAAATGGCGTTGTGAATGCGCCATCCATTTACAACACCGTCCATCCAGTTACAGTGCCGTTAAGCGCTAAAATGGGAAATTATAATGTTGGACACATCGGCCAATGATTGGAGTCTGCACGTAAAGCTATGTGAGGACTCCGGAAGTAATATTTTCGTTGGGAAGAGAGGAGTCACGAGGCTGCTAGTTTTACATGAAAAAAGGGCATGTTTCTTTTATTTTATTTATTTTTTATGAGCAACTAATACCGATTCTCCGAGCTTCTGCTTCTCGTGTTTCATTTTTTCTCTTTTGGGCGAGATGAGAGAAGGTGACAGAGAATGGTAGATAAAGTGGATTCGAAGAAGGAAATTAATGGCTCCATCTAATTTTTTTAATCACTTATTGCCAATCTTGTGTAAGTTGATTTTTTAAAAAATCAGATAAATTTTAATAAATAAATTATATTAATAATCAAAATTTAATAATCAAATTATATTAATTAAGTAAATTAATTTTTTTCAAATTGAAATAAATTTTAATCATAAAATTTTAATTTATATTTCTTATTATATTATTTAACAATTTTCTCTATTTCTTTTTTATTATTATATTATTAAATAGTTATAACTTAATCTTAATATTTCATATATAAATTTATTTGATTCTAATAATATATAGTCTTTAAAATTTAATAAAATTATAAAGTTTATAACTTAATTTTTAAATATTAAATGCATTCATTTCTTAAAGAAGCTTTATATTTTAATTTTTATATTTAAGAGGAAAATAAGTAAACTATTATATTAGGGACCGATGAATATATAGTCAATAACACAATCATAAAAGAATGATGTCTTTTATCAATTCACTTTTTGATATTGGGGGCTTTCAGCTAGCAACAGCTTTGTCGAGTATATCTTGATGGGAGAAGGTTGTCATTGCAAACTCACCACATATAATGATGGTCACCCATATTTGGCTAATGAGAAAGTTGTCTTGATGTTCATTTGAACTAACATGCTATATTGGACTTAGCATCCACTGTTGTTTCACTTAGAGCTTGGCACCTCAATGTTTTTAAGTCTTACCTGATTAACACCTTAAGAGAGATATCTACCCACATTCTTATATTTCAATTCAAGCATACAACAAATATGAATAAAGCTACATTGGCAAGTGAGTGTGCGGAATGACACCACATAATGTCAGGCTATTAAAAACGGATTGAATAAATATATGTCACATGTAGATCTAATGTTTCTAAGTCATCTCCTATAATTAATTGCCACAATTGTCTTCATATTATGGTCCACAAAAAAGATCATAAGCTCTTAAAAAAGATTTATTATGTGCAATGAATTATTATGTTGAACATTTCTAAAGATTTATTATGTGTCACAATTGTCTTCCTATTATGGTCCATAATTGTCTTTCAACCAAGAGGTCTTGGGTTCAAGTCTTTGTACATATATTTTGTATGTGAGTTTGCAATTATCTTCAAACTAATCTTGTATAGGCTACATCTTTATTTGATCAATCCAAAGGAAAATATGTTGATAATAAATACAATAATAAATACTATATATCTTTTATGATGAGAAAATATTACAATAATAAATACTATATATATCTCATAAATTTTAAACATACCTAATAATATTAATATTAAAATATAAAAATTATATTAACTCTAACATCCTCTCGTAACCAAGATACATGCTTTTGTCTATATTTAATCAAGAATAAATAATAATAATAAAGACACATTAACCGAGAATATCTTCTATAATGAAAATTTTCATAATAATAAATTATATAGATTTCTAATATTTATTAAGTGTATATGATAACATAATACTTCAAAAAAGTCTAAAAAAATTTAGTTAAATAATTAATTTTTTACATAATTTTGATATTATGGTTTGTGTACATACCACTATAGGAAAACTATATATTTATAGCGGAAATTTTCATCGATAATCTCAGTCTTTGATGGATTGCACCTTGATGGTAAAACCTTGGTTAAAATGATTTTTAGCTGACTAAAAATCTGATGGATTACACACACACACACAAAATCACTCTTTTATAGTTATTACTGGCTAGGTTCATCAGACCTCTAAAATCAGTAGTATAATCCTGTATGTTGGTATATAACATGAGATATTTTCTAAGCCAAAGTTCTCATGCTTAAATGGGTATTGAATGCATTTATTTTATATCGATGATTATGACTTTTGCATTATTAGTCGATCAAATCTTTTTCCTCTCCCATTGAGGTAGACTTGGTTGAAGTTGAATAGAATGAATCACATTATCTTCTTCATGGTTATTATTTATTTTATTTTCTTTTTTGTGTTTCTTCATGGCACATCATTTATGACCACTTTGATGCTTTTGCTTTCAATATTTTGGTGATATTATTCTAACAAACTAGCATTAGAGCACAATTCTAATAACAATGCCATAAACTTTAACAAAGCGACAAGGAGTTTTATCTTTTGCAAAAACTAAATGCATGTTTTTGTTCTAAAAGGTCTTATGAAAGCATTCACGAGGCATTAAATATCTAAACGTCAATGAGTGAAGATGAAAAATGGATACGGATGAAAAGGCACTTATATTGATCCTACCATTTTTGATAATTAAGTCTTGATGGAGGTCTTAGAGCAATATACTATAAAAAGTTTATTGTTTAAGCTAGAGCTATTCTTCATCACCAAAGGTCTCTTCTATAAAATGTTTCATTTGCATAGGACGTAGGAATGTATATTAATAAAGTCACACCCAAATCAGTTTATTTCAATTGATCATGATTTTTGAAATATTGATGATACTTTTGATGATGATAATTGAGATTTATTATGTGCTTTTTATTAGTTTCTCTTTTAAGCCTTCTATAGCACATTCCTTATGAGAGAGATCATAAACATAGAAGATGTCAAGAGCTCCCTTTCATTAAAAGATGTCATTTATGATCTCAAGGGTATTGACAAAGAAAAATAGAGCTAGAGGTTGTTTGTGAGTGACCAATGAAAAAAATGGTCTTATATTAGCAGGAATAAGACTTATTTCCAATGCAAGAAGTAATGTCATATCAAATATGCCATATAGTATGCAACCAACATTAGCTTAGTGGTTGGAAGCTTCAACCAAAAGATCTTGGGCTCAAAGCATGCCTATGTGTTGTGTGTGTAAGTTTTCCATTAATTTGTCTTAAATGTCCCAAAAAAGTTTGTCATTATAGTCATGTTTTTGTAATTGAATGTGATAACTTATTGAGACAAGGTAGCAAGGGAGAAGACACTTGTCAAAGGTCCAAGTAAATAGAAGGGAATATGTTAGGTTCCAAGGATTACTTTATAAGGAGGATAACGAAGACTAGGAATGATGAAAAAAAGGGGAGAAGTAATACCAATCAAACTGTCTTTTGATTAGTTCAGTTTAATAACCCCTTTGCAAATCACATAATGCCAATAACCACTATGGAAAGGAACCTCAGTTAGTCCATTATATCACTATAAAATGTTTACTTAACTCTTGATTCTATGGTAAGGTAATATAAGGTTAGATTTAAAAAAAGAGAAAGTAAATGTTGCAACCCCTTTGATAGAGAGGAAGAGAAAATGCTTTTATAAATGAATTACAATGAAATTTTAAAGATGAGAAAAAAAAACTCTTAACCTTATAAAAGAATTTATTCCTCTTCCTCTCTTAACCTTTTTTTGTCTTTGACTTACGTCATGGTCACCTTATTGATAACTTGGTTGAAACATATGCATATGAGAGTGAATCTATCATGTGATGATGGCTTTGGTAACATGGAGTCATGGATGTTGGTGGTTTAGTATGTTTCCACCTTATTAGAGGGGTGGTCATTTGACGAAGAAACATGAGCATAAGAGCATGCCAAATAAATTTATGAGAAAGGAATGTGTGCAAAGATCACTTGGGCTGAGCAAACAGTGGTTTAGAGGTCATGATTTGTCTTTGTTGGCCTAGTAAATGCTTTGACTATGATGGAGTGGTAAAGAGCATATAAAGGCCTTTTCATAAATATTGATGCATCATATTATTTTTTCTTTATGTTTTCCTTATGGCTAGAATGAAAAGCAAAATTGATAAATTGAGTGGACTAGAGTAAATGATGGATAGCTTAAGAGAGGTAAGAGGTTTTTTGAGTGAAATCTTAAATTAACCCACCCAAGGGCATGGAGAAGGGTATCAATCGAAAGGCATTTGAGTGGTGTGATATAAAGTTTTATGAGACTAATACTAGTAAGGGCCCACTAAGATGATTGGGAATGCTATTAGGTTTTAGTATTATTCATGTTTAGGGTTGATATCAATATTAGAAAGGTTGTATTTTGGATGTTACATGTAGATATTTGATTAAGTTATTCAAAAGGGAGTTAAGTTGAAAGTATTCATTGAATAAACTATCATAAACATGATAATTGATATAAAATGCAAGGATTTAATAAAATTACACTTTTTTAAATATAGTCAAGAATTTTTAGACCAAATCAGACTTTCTTCTCAGAGCTATAAGAAATGTTCAACACATCTAAAACTCCAGCCGTGAATAGTCTAGAATCAGAGGCTATGGTTGAATTGATCTTTAGAGGGAAAAAAAAGAAACTGAGTAAAAATTGATATGATTCATAAAGTGAATACTCAAATGAGGAAAGTTGATATAAATGATTAGTCATTGAATGTCGTAGTAGAACATGAAGGAGATATGCACATATAACCTTATGGTGAAGAACTGAAGGTTGAAATTGAGGAGAAACCTAAGAATGATCATCTACGATAGGCCATAATGGTTGAATATGTGGCAAGGGAGAAACATTTAAGGGGTTAATTTCAATGTGTTAGGATAAAACAAGTGGTTAGAAGAAATACAATTCCTAGATTTTTTATACCTAGATTGCATGACAAAGGCATAGGTGGTGTCACAATATGAGGGTTGTTAACAAGACATGAGCCTCATCAGAAGGATAATAATGATGCTAATAAGGGGGAATAATGTTCAAAAGGCATTCACATCAATACAAAAGACTCTTATTGAAATTAAATTTAAGAGTTGAGGGACTTATATGGAGAAGAGGATGACGATTGCTTCCCAAATCACATAATGCCAATAACCACTATGGAAAGAGACAACTAAGGTTCAATCCCCTCTATGTTCATAACATTAAGGGGTTCTATCTTTTATGTATGGTTTCCAAGCATTAAAATTTTTATTTAGAATTATTTTAAGAAGCTTAATCTCAAAAATATTAGAGCTCAAATATTTACTTAAAATTATCTAAAATAATAAACTTTAAAGTTTAATTTTGTTATTAAGTAATTAATAAATTATAATTATTCTCCAATTTTAGCATATGAACATTCTAATAAATTGTTGAGTAAATAATCTATTAATAATTCTAACACATGCAATGACGTATGATAAGCAAAACACATGAATATAACCCTTTTTAAAGAAAAAAAGTATATAAGTAATTAGGATGCCAATTTCTAAAATAATTGAATACAAAATATTTATATTTTGCACAAATAAAATATTACAACACCTCAGCACATTAGAAATCATAAATATTGCATATTCTTATCTTAATATGTGTTGATTCCTTGTTGAATTTTGGATGAAAAAATATTAATAATATTTATTTGGTTCCTATGCTCGAACTGGTTATGAATGATTAATCTCAATCAAGTAGAAGTAATGCAATCATCAATTTTTTAGCACATAACATACTTTTGTAACACTTAAAAAGTATTTAGTTCATTTCATTCACACACCATTATTAATACAAAATTTTAATATCATTATATCTTATATAATAACTAAATATTGGATACACACAAAGGATCTTTGTTGCTGCCATGGTTGCTTCTTAGAGCTTCTTCCTTCAAATTGTGACTCTACAACATAAAAGAAATGAAATAACATTTAAGAATGCATGTCCAAATGTAAAAATTTAAAATAAATTTCACTTCGATTATGCATGCAATAATGACAAAATTAATTCTAAGAAACAATTTACAAAAATTGAATCATCAAAATTGCTAATTCTTCGACAACTATTAGCAAAAACTAAATAGCTAGCTAGTATATCATATAAAATTTTGGAAAAAATAATTATTGAGGAGATCCTTATAGAAATTCAATGAGGAATTATTATTACTAAAAAATTTATGTGAAATGTCTCATAAATATTTCTTGGATCTCTATTTCACTAATATTTGTGTATGAGTTAGAATATTCAATTCCAACTAAGATTTGGTTTTCACATGTAAAAGTAATAAGACAACATATACATTTTATTTATAAATATTTGTGCATCTTAAAAACAAATCTTTAATTAAAAAAAGCATCTAATTAGAGTGGCATCCTTTTAATAATAAGGCCAACTTGTGTCTTTCTTTAAAGTAGATATTTGCTAAAAAAATTGATGAATTTTTAGCAAGTCTTTTCTTCATATATTTAACTTGCCTCATACTAATAATCTAAGAGAATCGTCTTCACTATAATTTACTAAGATTACATTGACCTTTAGTTTTATCTCATGTATGTGATTGATCATTTTTCAATATCATTATACTTTATAAAAATTATAGGTTAGATAAACATGAAAAATATCTATAGGCTCATTGGATAATTTCTCTATAAAAAACACAATAACAAGAGCTATGAAATATAAAGTAAAATTGAGTGAATAGTTACTAGAGTTGGAGTCCAGGGCCATGGAGTTCAACATCTTGTAGATTAAGGGCAGGTTGCAAATGAAATTGATGGATTTGTGTGACAAGCAAGCTTCTAGAATCATCAAGATATTGACCAATGGGCTCAAGAAGACCCTTCTCCCATAACTTGTGATCATCTATCATCAACTGTTGCTCAGACATTATCTTAAAAAAATATGAAATTAATATAATAAGCTTAATAACTTCATTTAAAAAAAATTGATGGATCAAATTCACAAGTATGTTGACTTGTTCTGAGCTTACAGCTCTATATAAATAGTTATTGATCTTCTAATTTGTGCTTATTTGACAAGACATGCAAGTAATAGGTTAGGATTTTGATAGATCGATTAATGAAGTTGATCCATTATATAAGAGAATGTTTTTCTTACCTGTCGGCGGAGGTTCTCAAGCTGTTGATGGAGAAGTTCAAGCTATTAAAAAATAGTTTAAAATGTATGTCAACATTATATATATATGTAATATTTGTTTTTGGATAAATTTACATTAATATAGTGAGTTCCTACAATGAAAAATATAAATAGGGTAACATTTGAGTTAACATAATTTTTATATGATTATATTTTGATATATATGATGATGATTGATAAGATCGATCTAGAATATTAATTAGGCTTCATTAATTTATATTGAATTTAAGCATAGATATGTTTAGCTAGTTGCATATATATCATTTGATAACAAAAAAGGTGCAAGACATACATACATTAGAAGAAAGAGAGATAAATTTCTTGTGAAGCTTAATTAATATTCCATAAAGAAATGATTTATGTAGAGACAATACAAAGGTTGGCCTAGATTTCTATTACTTAAAGAGGGTGCCACTATTAGAGTTTTAATGTGTACATGAAAAGTTAAAAAAAGTGAAATGGAAATTACATGAGAGAATGAATTTCTCTTATAATAATATTATCATCATTATCATAGTGAAATGTGTTAAACTTAAAACAACAAATAGTCATCAATTGATTAATTTTTTTGTTTGTTTATTTTATTTCAATTGTTAGCTTTCGGTGATTCAAAGGAGTGAATAAGAGAGATGAATTGAAAAATGTGCTAAGTGAACATAAATTATAGTTGACCAATGTCGATAGAAGATGAATTTTGGATTTGGATACTAGCAATATTTAAATTTAAGTTTGAAGAATAACTTCATATATTGTTATATATATAGAAATTTTATTTTTCTTGAGCTAAAATAAATAAATATCGTAGTTTTCATTGCATGAATTTTGTTGGAATTGAAAATTAATTACAAAAAAGTGATTACCATGCATGTGCAAACCTTAGCAACCGAGAACTCAAGTTGCTCTTCTAGTTGGTTGAGATCATTAATAGTTAGGCCAGTTAAGTCTTCCCCAGTAAGCTGCTTAATGGATGCTTGAAGCATATCAATTTCATTCCTTACTTTCATCATCTCATAGTGGAGTTGCTGCGAATTTAATAGAAACTATGATATGATTTAGCAAAATTTAAGAAAAATATAAGCAAAAAATTATGCTCTTTCAATTAAACAATAAAAAATCTTTTGCCAATGATTAATATGAATACTAAATACATTACTTATATTAGATACTACTAATCCCAATATTATTCATTAGAGTAGAACATTTGGTAAGCTTAGATCGAAGGAAAATCTTAAACTGGGAGGTCATATGTGGTGGCTAAAGTCCTCAATGTCGATGTTTTTAGCTTTCATATATTCTTCTATGATTTCTTCCATATGCAATTAATTATAATTGCAACTAAAGATTAAACAACTACAAGTTACACTGTAAGCAAATTAACATATAATATAAAGTTATGAAGTTAAATGAATCGACACTATCAATTCCTGTCAAAAATCAATGAAAACAAACTTGTCTATTTTTAAAATGTGTTATCTATCCTAATTCGGCACTATCTTTTTGATTATTATTATTATTATTATTATTATTATTATTATTATTATTAATAATAATATTTTATTATTATTATTAACATTATTAATTTCAATCATTTGCTAATTAACTACTATCTTGTAAAATTATTATAGAAACTATGCACAAATAATGTATTCAAATTATCAATTCTTATTCTATTTTATTAGTCATCTGAATCTGTAACTTATTCAACTCTTCATTCATTGTATAGTGCTGTTCATCATTTAAAATTTTTTTCTGCTCTTCACTAAACTTATTTAGCTTTTTTATTTATTTAATAATTTGAAAAGAAATAAATGATTCATTTAATCATGATTCATGTATCAAATTAAAGACTAAAATGATAATGAGGATTAGAGCCACATATGATTAATGGTGTGGGATAAATCAAAGAATAAAAATAAAAATCTTAATGGTAGGATGAAATTGTAAACCATGAACTCTAATTTAAAATAATAATAATAATAATATATATTTGATTTGGAAAGAAAAACTCCTTGCACTTCATAATTTTCACTACAAATAAGAAATTTTTTTTCACCTAATTCTATAGGATCAGATTAAAAAGTATGCAAAATTATGCAATTGGTAAATATGATGAAATTGGATAAAAAAAGTTCCTAAAATTTAGTTGGATAGAGTTCTTAAATTATGCAAGATAATTTTTCATTTCGTAATATACTTACATACATTCATATATATATATATATATATATATATATATATATATATATATATATATATATATATATATATATATATTATTTTTTTATGAATATGAAAGAATTGAATGTTATATATGTAAATATCAAAGCTATGGTGTTAGTCATGTAAATATATGAGAATTGTGTGCTATGTATGTAAATGCCCTATTTAATTTTATTATGTAAATGCTCTAAAAGCAAAAATTCTAATATTGCACACTTTTTTTTTTTAAAATTTATTTATTTTCATGATTCTTAGACTAATGGCATAATCAGTCTTCTAATTAAATAGAAAGCAATATTTGAAAAAAAATCAAAACTAACATAATCCTAATCAACAAAGAGAACTACAATCCGAAGTCATTAAAATAAAAGAAAGAGGGAGAGAAAGGGAGAGGACTGAATAAATTTGATATTAAAAGTTAAAAACATGTTCCTTTGTGTTAAAAATCACAAGAGCTGACAGAATTTGCTAACATCTTTGATCAAAATTTTGATAACAAAATAAATTTAAAATATATAAACCAAAATTCAAACATAACAAAATAAATATAAAAATCATGTCCTATATCCTGAAAAGAAGATAGAATATAAATGATCACAAACCTCATGCTTGGCTGTTGTATTGATAGAGCTCTCCACTAGCGAGAGAAAATAATTAGGATCATGCATGGGAGAATAGCGAGCTCATTAGCATTTTTGAAGCCCTCCTCTCCTCTTGGAGAAGGTCACTTACCTATTGGTAGTGTTCTCAAGCCTCTTTATCTATCTTCCCTCTCCCCATAGTGGTCTTGATGATGGGAAAATTTGAAAGGAGTGAACAAATGCATTCATTATATTATAAATTATCTACATTACAGTAATTCCTAGAATCAAGTGCTATTTGCATGATCTCTGAATATGATGAGGACTTTTAATTACTCGACCCACAAAGCTTAATTTTGTGAGAGGTTTACGCCTTTTTTACCTTTTGATAGTTGTCGCAAGTCAGGAAATAGAATAGTTTTCTTTTTTGGAAGAAAATGGTGGGGCTGGCTGAAAACATAGCACTCAAATGGGCTATGATCTCTAACTGAGAGAGAGAGAGAGATATATATATAGATATATATATATATATATATATATATATATATATATATATATATATATATATATATATATATATATATATATATATATTCATATTCAATGTTTGCTTGCGTGCCCATGTGCAAGAATTAATTTGAGTCAATGCACTTTGAAATATGGTAAATTACCTATAATGTTCATAATGTGAAATTTTGGAATCAAGATTTCATTATCAGCAAAAATGTGAAAATGCATTTGTGAGAATTGTCTTAACGTACAAGATTAATAACTAAAAATTATTAGCTAAAAAAGTTTTAAATGGATAGTAACAATGTATGAAAGTTGCAAATCAAGACACCCTAATAGATGGTTTTTACGTTGATTGATCTCACTTAAATCCTTGAATGTTATTTAGACAACTTTGCATTTTAATGATTCCAAAATTTTCATAATCTTGGTAAATTAGGCTTGTCTCATATATGCACCTGCTTCAATTATAAGCACAAAAAACTAGATGTATTTTCATACGTCAAATGGTCATAAAAAATTTGTAACTATATTGTTAAGTGCTTGATTTAAGTTTATATGGACTTAGCCTAAGATATTGTTAGTATCATCAACATATTCTTAGATTTAAATCTTTGAGGGAAATATTTTATTACAACATTTTAATAAGTGTGATAAAAGACCCAACAAATAAGTTGAACTTTTGTTTGTTTGAAATTATCTATCATCATATTCTAATTATTTGAATTATGATAAATACTAGCAAATTTCAAAAGTGAAAATAAATAAATAACAAATTAAATATGATAGAATTATTCTACATTGCAAAATTTTAGTATTACAATCCTAGGGTTCAATAATGAATTAAAATCTTTCCAAAGGGACAACAGGGTTGTTTTATACTTCTTAATCCATTGTTTGCAATTGAAGACTCGCGTCTAAAAAAATTACTTTTGAGGTTCTTATTTGAGTAATTGAATACAACATTAAAAGTGATATACCACCTCAAAAGATAGAAATATCACCTAAAATGGATTCAATGACATAATAAGGATTTCAAATGCTGATGGATCTACATGTACCAGAGATTTTTTTCCTGTCATACATGGATGAAAGTAAACTAGGTTGAGTTCCCTATATGCAAGTCCCGCATTTAATTACATCATAAATAATGTGATCTTTAAGAAAATTCTTGATTAATGTAGTCATCTCTTATATCTATTGATTCAAAGTTTAAGCCAAGTTTATTTGGAAGTCAAGTGTGATGGCTCAATTAGGAATAATTCTTATCAAATTTTAGAGAAAGATAAGTAGGAAATACTTAGATACTAAAATCTAATAAGCACTTCAATCTATCCTATTGTTGAGCTTTATATTTTTAAAGTAAAATTTATTTTATTTTGAGTTAATATTTTATTAGAATGTTAAGACTTATATTCCAACAACAAGACTGTGGAGGCTTGAAGATAAGGACTTACCGTAGCAAGATATCTTAAAAAAAAAATAAATAAGCCTCATATCTTAAAATTAAAAGTGATTCTAGGACAAACTAGAAGCTCAACCTAGTATAATGAAAAAAAATTTAGATTTATTTTCACGAGAGAGTATGAATCTATATCGACTCTTCTAGACTTAAAACATGTTTTGATGGCTTTCCAGCTAACACTACCTATGCTATAAAAGTATGTTGCCAATCTTATAAGATGCAAGATAGTTGAGTTGTTATTAATCTAGAAGGAATCTAGAAACATACACTCAATCCTTAATCCAGGATCTTGTCTGATATGAAATGTTCTTGATTAATACATCAATTTTATAATTTCTTATATTTAATTAGACACCAAGTTTATTTTAGAAATTTGGGTATGCACTTATGCCTACATATATATTATATTAGAAATGGTTATAGGCAAAATCAAAATTAGATGGTAATCTTTCCTAAGAAAGGTGGCCATCCTCAATAGGCATATTACGAATAATTAGTGAAGGGCCTTCACAAAGAAATAGAATAATATGCATTTTGATTATGCAAATTTAGGGATTTCTTGTCAATTCTACTTGATCTATGCTCATCTTAAACCCCATGTCCTAACCTAGTTCTTGTATCAATTACATTTAAAATTTAAAAATTAAACCAAATTAAATTTTATAAAATGGAGGTCAATTGTACAAACACACATATAAGTAGTTATATCACATATATTTAGACTTAGCACAAGAAGGTGCCAAGCTTGCTTATACTAATCAACCATGTTTAAGAGATTAATCAAATAAGGTCCTACGAATAAGATTGTCAATTCTAAATTTATAATAGTGCCCCTTTAAGTATAACCATTTTCAAATAATAATAATAATAATAATAATAATAATAATAATTAATTCTAATAAATAAGGTCATAACATTTAGTCTATGAAAAAAATAAATCCTGACATCCAACTTAAAATATTACATTATAATATTAAAAAAAGCAATACATCACAATCAAACACCTTCTATCCTCTTTGTCTAGTATAAAATAAGATTTTCAATAAAGTTTAAATTACTTCTAAAATATCTAACATAAATTGTGGCTTTTGATTTTATTGGACTCCTCTCCTTTTACTAAATAAGAAGAGAAGCCATTTATAGTTTTCTTGTGTGATTTATTGTGACTTTTTAAAGCTCTAATTAATTAAATTAATTATTTCTTATTATTTCTACCATGCCGATTCGAGATCAATTTGAAGTAATCTGAATTGTCCATATATATTATAAACTTAACTCTAAATATTATTGATATCAGATCAAACAAACTTGAACTTAAATAGTCCAAAGGCTTAGCTGCCTGAAGTTAAAATTAAATTTTAAAAAATAAATTTATAAATTTATAAGAACTATTATGTGTTAGAAGTGATAAAAGTCATAGTTAATTTTGAATGATTTAGCTTTGATAATAAATACTTAAAAACAAAATTATCAACTTTTCAATACATATTATTTACAAACAAGCAATAAATAGAGAGAAATGCTATAAACCAAACTCACATATGGTTTCATTTATGTATATCTATAAAATTATTCTCCAAATAAGTAAATCATGGCTATTGAAGCCTTGCTTATCACATTATTAGACTATATCATCTTATTTTATGAATTGTAATAATTACTTTCTGATAACTTCTTGACAGTAAAGATTTTTTCTTTATTTTTTCATATAAAAAGGTCTCTAAAAACATTTTTTATCTTTTGACACTAATGGGAATATTTAGAACCCTAACTATTGGGAATTTTGGATGTGGGCTCACATATGAATTTAATTATACATTATGCATTATCTTATTTTTAAGCCTACTAATTTTGTGATCAAATAAAGATTAATTAATTTTAGGCTTTTGAGGCATCTTATTAATTTTTGTATGAAATTATCATGTGCAGAGACCAGACATTTTTATTTTATTTTAATGATGGGTTGAACTAAAATGAAATGCACTCAAGTATAAATAGGATCATGGTCCCCATTCTAAGGGGTTGGTTCTTATTTTTCCTCACATCCTATCTTGAGTGAAAGAAGGCTCTCTCTCTCTCTCTCTCAAGAACACCTCTTTAGAAGTGGAAGGCTAAAATCCCGCATTAACTCTTCCTTGGATTTAGGTATGCTTCCGACAAATCTTCTTGATGATTTGACATGAGATTCAGGTAAGATAAATTTATTTTATCTTCATATATTTTCCAACAAGTTCTATGAGAGCCTCTATCATGTTGAATCATTGAAGAATCAGATTTCTCTTAATCTTTCATATTGATTATTTGAGAATTTTAGATTAAAGTATATGATTCAAAAATTTTGTATAATTTATTTGGTCTTGTGCATATAGAATCGATAACTTTTAGATCACTTTCATTCTTGATTTGAATAAAAGGATATAGAAAAATATTTACTTTTTTATTTTGATCACAATTTCAATTTTTTATGTGATCAATATGTTTATTCTTGCCATTGTGGTTTTAATTTGAGAAATAAAATTTATATTCAATCATATGAATTTGATTCAAGAATGCTTCATCTTTCATTTTTTATAAAATTTGAGAATTTTGTAAGATTATGGTTAATGCTTATAATTATTTTTTATTATTATATATTAAAAAAAATGAAAGAAGATGAACCATTTTCTAAAATTGATGCATTAAATCTGTAAAGATGAATTACGCATTTGCTTTTTGTTTAATGAGCAATTAGTGATAAGTACTTATGGTGCATCTTAAACGTTTATTATTATTGCATTAAGATAGTTATAAATATTGCATTTAATACTTTTATAAAGTAAGACATTTTACCGTAAAGTCATATAGATAACAAATAAAATGGAAACATTTTAGATTATAATTGTGAAATGTTCTGTATAACACATTTCATATAGACCAATTATATATTTATATTAAACATTTCAATGAAACCTTTCTTTAACATCTGATAGTAACATTAGAAATATTAAATAATACTTTTATGTATTTTATAAATATTTATATATAACTACTTAAAGGCAAACTTATCCATTATTATATTTAATACTTTTGTTCACAAAGTCACTTAACTGAATTTATGTGATCTTATTCCAAAATATAATTAAATTAATTAATATAAACTCAAATTAATTATTTTGATTGAATAATTATTAAAGTTTATATTATTGTCAAATTATTTGAAGTTACTTTAAATTAAAATAATTGAAATGATATAATTAATATTTATTATTTAAATATAATTTAAATTGAAGTAATATGTCACCAAAGTGACTTTATTATATCAATTTATTTAATTTTGAAATATATATAAATATTACTTAAGGATTACATTTTAATCTATGCAAAAATAATCAGCCCAAAGAAAGATTATTTTTTGGCCAAATTTTGTAGCAAATATGTGATAAATTTATATTAATCATGCATACAATATGTCGATCCAAAAATAGACATATCGTTGGCAGATTTTATTATCAATATTTGTTAACTATAATTTTAAGAGTACCATTTACAAATTATTATTTCTGTCCAAAGACTAAATTACAATGTTGTGTTAGGTATCTTATATCTGCCAATTTTATTAAACATTTTATTTCAAGCATGTATTTTGTTAATATTTTTGTTTACATTATATTTGCATAAGAAAATGACAATGTTGTTAATTATGAGTATTTCTTTTATTCTTTTTAGTTAATGTTTTATCTATATCTTCCAATTTGAATAACATTCTAGTGCTTAATGGCACTAACTTTAAGAAATAGAAAGAGCATATCACCATAGTTCTTGGGTGTATGGATCTTGACTATGCAATCTGAACTGAACGTCCTCCCGCCCTTACTGCCGAAAGCACTATTGAACAAAGGGCTAACTTTGAAAAGTGGGAGTGTTCTAACCGCATGAGTCTTTTGATCATGAAGCATTCCATTTCAGAAACTATAAGAGGTGTAATGCCTAAAGAGGAATGCACTTAAAAGTTTCTAAGTCAAATAGCACACCATTTCGTTAGTTCTAAAAAGGTCAAAGTGAGTACTATTCTTAGTAAACTCATTTCAATGTGGTATAAAGACAATGAAAATATAAGAGAGTACATTATGGAGATGTCTAATTTTATTACTAGACTAAGAGCACTAAAATTAGAGATGTCTCATGACATTCTTGTGCACTTAGTTTTTATATCTCTTCTTACACAATTTAATTCTTTTAAGATAAACTATAATACTCAAAAGGAAAAATAAACTCTTAATGAGCTTATTGCTCAATGCGTACAAGAGAAAGAAAGATTGGAACATGACAAAATATAAAGTTCCCACTTAGCTACATGCTCTCATGCAATTATTACTAAAAGAAAAAGGACTTATAAAGGCAAAAGTGCTATAAACAAAGAGACTTCACAACATAAGGTACAATAGAAAAAATATAATACTGTTACTTATTTCTTTTGTAAAAAGGCTGGTCATGTGAAGAAGGATTGTCCCAAGTATGCAAATTAGCTCATGAAAGAGGGTAAACTTCTCAACTTTATTTATTCTGAAGTTAATTTATCCTTAGTACCAAATTACACTTAATGAATAGATATAGGTGCAACTGCTCACATAAGTGTGACTATGCAGGGTCGTCTGAGGAGATGAATGCCAACTTATGCTTAAAAATTCATCTATGAGAGAAATGATAATAAAGCTCCTGTTGAAGCAATTCTCTTATATAGATTACATCTAAAATCTTGTTATATTTTGAATTTACATGAGACTTTTTGTGTACCTTTTTTTAGATGAAATTTAATTTCTATTTCTTGTTTGGACAAATTTTGTTATTCTTGTTCATTTCAAAATGGAAAATTTAGTCTCTTTCAATATTCAAATATTATTGGTACTGGTTCTTTAGTTAATAATCTATATAAATTACACATTTCTGCTTCACAAATTAATGAAACTTTGCATGCAAATAATTTTAGTACAAAGCAAAAATTAATGAATGTGAATTCATATATATTATGTCACAAGCGTTTAAGATATTTCTAAACAAAGAATTTAAAAACTTATGTTAGAAGGAATTCTTGATTCTATTGATTTTTTAGATGATAAACTCTGTATAGAATGCATCAAGGAAAAATAAATAAATATAAAGAAAGTTGGTGCTAATAGGAGTTTAAGCATCTTGGAATAAATTCATACTGATATTTGTGGTCCATTCCCTACAGCTACTTGAAATGGATAATAGTATTTTATTACTTTCATAGATGATTATTCTAGTTATGGGAACTTATACTTGATTTATGAGAAGTCACAGTCACTGGACGTATTCAAAATTTTAAAAGTTGAAATTGAAAATCAACTTGGAAAGAAAATGAAAGTAGTTAAATCTGATCGCGGTGGCAAATACTATAACATATATGATGGATCAGGTGAATAACCTCAAACCTTTTACCAAATATTTAGCAGAATGTGGCATCATTCCTCAATACACTATGTTAGGGACTCCAAGTCAAAATGGTGTAGCTGAGAGATGAAATCGGACACTTATGTATATGGTTAGAAGTATGATAAATCATTCTGACTTACCAGAATCACTTTGAGGAGAAGCCTTAAAGATTGCATACATCTTAATAGAGTTCCAAGTGTATCTCATATGAATTATGGATTGGGAAGAAGCTAGTATTAGGCATCTTCATGCCGGGATGTATGAAGCTAGACCATATAATCCTAATGAAAAAAGTTGGACTCAAGAACTATTAGCTGCTTTATTGTTGGATACTTAGAAAGGTCGAAGGGTTTTAAGTTTTATGACTATTCAAATAAATCCTTTTTTGAGACGAACAATGCTAAATTTATTGAGGAAGTTGAATATGATGGGAGCAATAAACCTAGGAATTTTATATTTGAAGAGCAATTTATTATTTTTTCTACACTTACAATAGAAAATGATCAGATAATTTTATCTAATCTTATTCAAGTTGTAAAGATAGATAATCAAAATATTCTTGAGTTAACTCCCACTCATATTGAGGAATCACAACAACCTCAAATTGAAGTGTCATTAAAAAAATCCACTAGGGTGAGGAGATCAGCCATTTCAGATGATTATGTTATGCATCTCCAAGAACATGAGTTTGACATTGGATTGAAAAGTGATCCAATCTCTTTTAGTCAAGTCAAACAAAGTGTCAACTCTCATAAATGGATAGAAGACATTAAGGATGAGATGAAATTAATGAAAGATAATGATGTTTGGGATCTTGTCAAATTGCCTAAATCAGTAAAACCCATTGGTTGTAAATTGATTTTAAAGCCAAACAGATTCAAAGGCAATGTCAAAAGATATAAAGCATGCTAGTGCTAAAGGTTTCACTCAAAGGAAGGCATTGATTATAAATAGATTTTCTCTATAGTTTCTTTGAAAGATTCTTTTAGAATCATTATGACACTAATAGCTCATTATGATTTAGAGTTACATCAGATGGATGTAAAGACTGCAATTTTCAATGGTGACATTGAAGAAACTATATATATGGTGCAACTAGAAACTTTTAATCTTTTGATTCAAAATACCTACTATGCAAATTAAATAAATCCATCTATGATTTAAAGCAAGCTTCCATCAATGGTATAAGAAATTTGATCTGATTACTTTTTTTGGTTTTAAAGAAAATACTATTGATCAATGTATTTATCACAAAATTAGTGAGTAAATTCATCATCCTAATGCTATATGTTGATGATATTCTACTAACAAACAACAATATAGGCCTTTTGCATGAATCCAAGAAATTTCTTTCAAATAAATTTGAAATAAAAGATCTTGGGAATGCATCTTTTATATTGGGTATACAAATTCATCGAGATCATTCTCATGGTATACTTGATTTATCACAAATGACATATATCGATAAAGTGCTTAGTAGATTTGGCATGAAAGATTGTGCACCAGAAGATACACCCATTGCTAAAGGTGATAAATTCAGTTTGCTTCAATGTCTAAGAAATGAACCTGAAAAGAAAGAGATGGAAAAGATCCCTAATGCATTTACAATAAGGAGTCTTATGTATGCTTAAATTTGTACATGGATTACATAAATTGGAATGCTTGACAAATATTTAAGTAACTAGGAATGGATCATTGGAAAGTAGTAAAATGGGTTATCTATGAGAAACAAAAGACTTTATGCTCACATATCAGAGATGAGATCATTTGGAGATCATGGGTACTCCCATTCTGATTTTACTGGTTGCCTCGATAGTAGAAGATCCACTTATGTTATATTTTATATTAGCTAAGGAGCTATATCTTACAAAAGTGCTAAACAATCACTCATAGTTTCTTCCACTATGGCGAATTTATAGCTTATTATGAGGCATCAAATCAAGGAATATGATTACAAAATTTTATCACTGGGCTAAATAATTTTGATGGAATAGAGAGAAAATTAAAAATCAAACAAGAAAATCCTTCTTTATTTAATAAAGAAGATTTGAAAAAGTTGAAAAAAATTTGACATAAAATAGTTTATTTTTTTTTATAGAAATATATTTATTTATTTTTAAATTTATCATAAGATTAATAATTTAAAGATCTAACAAAAGTGTTTTTTTATTAAATTTGTCAATTTGAGGCTAAACTTCCTTATTAAGTGAAACTTTTTACAAGAGTATTTAGATTATGAAGTTTATATAATTAATATTCTTACTTATTTAAATATTTTTTAATTAGCATGATATAATTAATATTTTATATTATAATAATAATAATAATAATAATATAATATAATGATAATATATATATATATATATATATATATATATATATATATATATATTATTCTTTTTTTTAAATAAGAGAATTATAAAACTTATTATAAGTAATTATAATTAATTTAGATTATAATGAGTTTCAAATAAATTATAATTTGTTGTTTAGGACAAAATATGCAATACATTTAAATTAATGGTGACTCCTTGTCTTGTGTAAATATAAAACATTTTAAAACTTAATATCTAAACCATAAATTCAATCAAATATTATAAACAATAAATTCAATCAAATATTCATATGATTAATTTATCAACAATGCAAGCAATTATCGATCCTTAAAACACATAATATAATTTTATTAACACTTAAGATCTAAAAAAGTATTTATACACCATTAACAATATAAAATTATTTTGTCATTATATCATATAATAACTAACATTTGAGTTATATATATAAAAAACACACACAATAAGATGTTCCTTGCATTCTTGCATGGGATTTCTAAGGAGCTTCCATGGCTTTTTTTTTCCTTGAACATTAAATAAAAAAAGGAATGAAATAACATTTAAGAACTCAAATTTAAAAATTAACTTTCATTTGCATTATGTACCTAATTATGAAAACATTTTTTAATATAATTTACAAAAAATCAATAAAATTTCTAATTCTTTTATAGCTATAACTAATTATTCTATAAACAATTATTTATTTTTAATATGTATTGGGTTAGATTTGATTGATCAATTAAAATCATGTAGAAAGCGAATGGCCATAAACATAGATATGACTATTTACTTTTTTGAGTTGATTTATTAATTTACAAAATAATTAGTTTAATCAATATTAATATTTGCATATATGTTTCATGTAATTACTTGTTCTTTTAGACATTCAAATTAATCTAAGTTATATCAATATTATATATTTTAAGTTGTACATCCCATGAAAAATCAATGAAAATAAACTAATTTTAAAATATATTATCTATCTTAAAATAGCTATTTTAATTATATTAGTTACTTTAATTATCCATAATGCTAATTAATTATTATTTTATTATTATTACTATCATTATTAATTTAAAATCATTTGCTAATGTAAAAGCTTATATCTAAAACCACAAATAATATAGTCAAATTGTAAAATTTCATTACTTTATTACTTAACACAATTTATAATTTATTAAAACTCTTGATAAAAACTTAAATAAATTATTCATTTAGAATACTATTAATTTCTCAAACAAAATTAATGAAGAATTTTAATATGATGGATGTATAAATTAAAACAAACCAACATAATAATTTAATGATGATTTGAGCAATATATCAAAGACAATTATATGCATCACAATTATATGATTAATTGTTTAGGATAAATCAAAAGAATATAAATAGATTATAATGTTAGCATAATAGTAACTAAAAAAATTTAGTTTTTTTTTATAATTATAATTTTTTTTGCAAAATTCAACATTTTTTTCATAGTTGGAATACTAATTAATTTCTAAAATGGGAGTTGATTAATGCAACTCATTTGAATTATATTATCATTTATTTGTATTTATCATAATTGAATACATCTTTGTTTACTTGAATTCAATCCATTAAAAAATTGCACCAATCAAAATAAATAAATGATAATATAATTCAAATGTGATTGCATTAAAAATTATCAAAATTAGACAATTTTAATGCATTAATGTGTGATTTCCTATCATGATTTTTTTGTCATAGTTGGAATACTAATTATATGTTTTTACTAAAAGAATAACTTATTCATTATTCTATAGTTTAGATATGTGCATTTTTTTATAATAGATTTTAAGTAGATTAATTACCTAATACATATATGATAATTAATTAAATCTTTAGATATTCACACATAAAATTAATTACAATACAAACATGGATTATTACATTTGGTTGATTTGGATGGATTGATGATGAATTTTTTTAAAATAATTAGTTTGGATTAAAAATATTGAACCAAATGAAAATAAAATGTAAAAGAACAAACCAAATAACAATTTGTTGATTATTGGTTTGGTTTGATAAACATTTCTACATTTAAAATTATTTGCATAATATTTTTTGTATAATGAACAAGCAATAGTAGTTTATATTTATAATTCTTCTATAAGTCTATAATATATAAATTAATAATGTTTATATCATATAATTACTTTTATTGGTTCCATCAAAATTTTATTTAACAACATTAAAACCAATCAAAGTTTTATAATTAAAACCAAAATAAATTATTAGTCAAAACCAAACCAAATTACTCAAAACTTTGTTGGTTTATTTTTAGTTAAAATAAAATAATACACAAAGATCATTGATTTTGATTCATCAACTTAACATAGAAAGGAATAAATATTAATTACAATTAGGAAAAATTGGATAAAAAGGTTCTTAAAATTTTAACTGAGATGGTTTTAAACTATGCAAGAGTGTTTTATATATGACAAGAAATATATATCTTGGTACTTTGAGAATTTATATCTAATCTCCCAATTTTTAAGAAAAAAAAATACTTAAAATTTTCTGACAAATTATTTTTTCTTGTAGATGAGAATCTATCAGTATTTTTTTTATAAATTTTAGAGTATGGAAATTCTTACTAAAATTGCATATTTGTAGCACTAGCTAAGAGTTATACAAAAAATTGAAGATTTTTATCTATTTTTTGATTTATCAACAATAATTTTTAATAATCATTAGATCAACATAGAACATGTGATATTAATGTTTTGTAGCAACCAAAAATCAAAGAAAATGTACTAATAGATATCTATAATGACCTATGTTTAAAAGAAAAAATCTAATATTACACTATTTTTTTTCATGATTTAAAATAATTTATATTCATAACTCAAAACTAATAGCATGAAAAAAGTCTTCTAATTAAATAAAAAAATATTAGAGAAAAATAACATATAAACTTAATCATTAAGAGAACTATAAGCAAAAATAAACTCATTAAGAGAGAGAGAGAGAGCTAAAATTTGATATTAAAAGTTAAAACATTATCCTTTGTGTTAAAAAAACAATTAAGATAAAAAAAAAAATTTTAATTGGAAGAATTATAATGGACCAACTAGGAAGGCAAGTGAATTCATTTTGAGAAAATCCTTGCCTAGTTAATATAATAAGAAATATATAGAAATTAATTTGTTCAATAAACTATGGAGATTAAACCAATGATGGAGGATCCTTGATAAGTATGCAAGAAGATATATATTCTTATCATAACAAACTTTATAAAGACTTATCTTATCATAACAAACTCATATAAAGACTTATCTTAAGTTCAAATTGAGCATTAGACTAAATGGTTAATTTGCTTCTTAGATCTTGAAAATTATGGATGATTTGGTAAGAATTCGGTTGATCAGGAGATAATATGATGGACTTGAATTTCTTTTGATTATCTTATATAAAATGATAATCGATTTCAATATGCTTAATGCGAGCATGAAAGAATAGTTTATTAACAATACCATTCTGAGGTTGTACATGAAGCGAGTTAATTTGAATTATAAATATTGAAGTCAACAAATGACAAAGGAAGATATAGTAAAAGATAAAGCGTGATATTTTGCCTTAGAACTTTTTATAGACTATTTCTTATCAAGAAATCAAAGTTGAATGGCCTATGGTAGATCTTGGTATGATTTTTAGTTAAATGAATAAGAGAGCCTTTGTAATAACATTTTAATGGTTTGAAATGATGTTAGGGGATGATGCATAAATTGACAAAGAAAGTTGACTATAAAGGTAATGTGGTCTAGTAATTGTCAAGTATTGCAAATTTCCAAGAAGTTGATGATAATACATTGGATCATGAAAATAGATGTAAAGCTTAAGAATACTTGGACAACATTGAGAATCTGACTTAAGTCATGCCGATTTCAAATAAATTAGCGACATATTTAGCTTGAAAAGAAAGTATCTGATTATTTATGAATTTCTATCCAAGAAAATATGAGATATGTCCATTCTTCATATTGAAGGGTTCAAGATCATTAGTGAGGTTTTGGGAGCTGAAGAATCATTTTGTGACATGGATATCATCAACATAGAATAAATATATGTGTTTCCCATGATGTAATATAAACAAGGATGAATGATTCTGAAAACCTTGATTAAAGTGTGTAGTAAATGTAATGAGTGAGGAGCTTGATTAAGTCCATAAATGTCTTTATGTAGCTTGCAACATAATGTGGATATTGATTATCTTAAAAACTTGGTGGTTGTTGCATAAAGACATTTGTATCTAATGATGTAGAAAAGAGAGTGGTCATTCCTTTGTCCTCCTGCAGTTGGTGTGTGTACAATATGTGTTCTTGAGTAGATTATTTCAACAATGACAAGTCTACTACCAAATTGAAAAAGTAGCTCCAACATCCTCATATTGATTCGTGTTAATTAGATGAATATTAATTAGTTTCATGATGAGTATGTTCAAGATCCATTGATATACATAACAAACAAATTAGCCATAAGAATATGGTTAATTTAAATTTAATTTCATTCCTAATTGGTTCCTTTTTTATTTTATAAAAATCAAAATTATGTTATTTAACTCCACTATTACTATAGCTCATATTCGATTAGCCAAAGATCAAAAGAGAAACATCCCATTGGAGTCACTAAAATTAGTGGCTCAAATTCACCACAAACCTCTCATTGAAGAGTTATTTAGTGTGTAATTTTTTGGCAGATGAAATAGTAGATAAGAAACAAGATTTCTCCTTATTTTGTGAGACTTTAGATCGGTTCTAGGTTTTCTATAAAAAATAGTTAATTACCTCACAATGTTGAGAACTTTTTAATTAAAATATGTTAGATCCTTAGTGGTAGCGTATAATAGCGGATGTGGAGTTTTAGAATTTAGATTTATGAAATTCATTATATTTTAACTTAAAGTGGATGGTTGGGGAATGATGATGTGCTAGATCCCTGGTTGTCATTAGGGATGGTCCCTAGTCTACTTAGTGAAAGAGGTAATTGACCCAACATGAAGGATCCTTGTCAACAACATGGTTGCATCCAAGGTATCCTTGTAGACTTGGGATGGTGTTTATCTAAGAGACAAGCTTAAGTCTACCTTAGTTAGAGGCTTTGCCCTATCATGTACCTATGGTTCACATCTCAAAGCAAATCATTGGGAAGCATTGTTATCCACTCATTTAATATAATGGATTCATTTAGTGATAACTATCCGTCGGAGGACTCGATTTGCATCATGTGAGCCTACTAGTAAACCAATGAGAAGACACGGGCCACATCCTTGTTAGAATGAGATTATTTGAGAGTAAATATAGTTGTGTACTTGATTTGACTTTGGCTCCTTCATGAGCTAGAGCTTTCTTAATTTGTCACCTTCGACAAATAATTATGAATGGTGAATTAGATTTTTTTTAGCTTTAACTTTTTAGATTGAATTTCATTTTGACATTTAGAACTTAGTGATTTATGTGATTTTATGTTTGTATTGATATTTGGATTTGATTAATTTGATTTGAGCAGCATATTTTGATGGTATTATCCCTCCGGTTGAAATCTTCATTCAACATAGATCATCGAGGTGGTTAATTGATTGAATCAAATATATTTGAGAACTTTAGATCCTCAACTCTTAGCTTCTAAGAGGATCGATCGCTATCACATGATAGAATTAGCTTCTCAGATATTTTACTAAGTTGAAATTCTTATAATAAATTTTCAGGTTTTGTTAACCCACCCAGTCCTAAGACTAAACCGAGAATCAACCAGAGCAACATCCTCAGACACTTGAATTTCATTGATCATAGTATGACCCATGTGTTTAAATTATTTAATTTATTATTTCATCTTCAACTCTATTAATTTAATAATAGAGGATCACCTAGATTTATATTTTGAGGGTTTTGAATTTCAAATATTGAATATAATATCTTAAATATTTTGATAATAGTTACCCCTCTAGTTGATATCTTCAATCGACTTAGCTATCATTGGGAAATTAGGCGATAGTCGTTATACTATCAAATGACAAAATTAGCTTCTCAGAGATTTTCTTAGGAAGAGAAAGCTATAATAACATCATGATTTTGTTAACAATTAGCTTCTCGAGATACTCCATTCGAGCTATTGGTGAAGTGCCTTTACAAAGAAAAGAATAATATGTTTCTTCTTTGATACTAGCATTTCAAGCATCATAGCCTCCCAAGTCTATAATTTTTTATCCATTGCTCATTTTAAACCCCATGTCCTAAGTTCTTGTATCAATTAAATTTGAAATTTAAAAATTAAACCAAATTAAATTTTATAAAATGGAGGTAAGTTGTACAAACACACATATAAGTAATTATATTACATATATTTAGACTTAGTACAAAGCGTGCCAAACTTGCTTATACTAATCAACCATGTTTAAGAGGTTAATCAAATAAGGTCCTGTGAATAGGATTGTCAATTTTAAATTTATTATAGTGCCCCTTTAAGTATAACCCTTTTCAATATATATATATATATATATATAATTCTAATAAATAACATCCTAACATTTATTCTAAAAAAATTAAATAAATAACATCTAACCTAAAACATTACATCATAATAAAAAAAATAAAAAAGTAGTACATCTATGGGCTCCGAAAATTCACCATCGATCTCTCGATGAAAAAAGTGATTTAAAGTGTCAGTTAAACTTTCAGAAGGTAGATGAAATAGTAGATAATACACTACCCAGATTTCACCTAATTTTGTGAGGACTTTTGTTCGGTTTTAGGTTTCCTATAGTAAGCACACATAGTTAATTACCCCTCTCAATACTGAGAGAGAACTTTCAATTAAGGCTAGTCGTTAGATCGCTTAATGCATAGCATATAGTAGCATCATGTGGAGTTTCAAAATTTAGATTTGTGAGATTCATCATTATTTAACTTAAAGCAAATTGTTGGGGAATGATGCCCAATCTAGATCCCATGGTTCTGTCACCCTGGGATGTCACGGTCCCTAGTCTACTTAGTCAGAGGAGGTAGTTGACCCAACCTGACAAAAGGATCCTTGTCAGTAGCCATGGGTTGCATCATCCACAAAATCCTTGTAGACTTGGGGTGGTGTTTGTCTAAGGAGATAGGCTTAAGTCTACCTTAGCTAACAAAGGGCTTTTTTCCTATCAAGTATAACATATGGTTCACAACTCAAAGGACAGAGCTATTGGGAAACATACTAATCATGATTGATATAGTGGAGTCATTTGGCGACAACCACCGGTCGAGGACTCTAGTGTGCATGTTTAGTCTATTAGCCAAGCCATGATGAGGACAAGACATCCTTGCTAGCATGAGATTGTTTGAGTAAACATATGTGTACTTGATTTGACTTTGGCTCCTTTGTGAGCTAGGATTTTCTTAATTTGTCACCTACCATAAATAATTGTGAAAGATGAATTGATTTTTAGCTTTAAGTTCTTTAAAGATTGAATTTCATTTAAGCATTTAATACTTAATGACATGTTAAATTTTACACTTAGATTGATACTTAATTTGAGTTAATTTGATTTGAAATTGCAATCACATTTTGATGAAAGTATCCCCTCTGGTTGAAATTTTCATTCAACACAGCTATCATCAGGGTGGTTTATTATTTCATTGTTTTGGATCATGTTGGCTCTATTAATTTAAAAATAGAGGATCAGATCTGCTGTCATATGACAAAATTAGCTTCTCAGATATTTTATTAGGTTGAAGATATAATATAATAATTATATTTTTTAGGTTTGTTAACTAACTAAGACCAAGGAATAAATCAACCCACACATCTCGACTAAGCATTAAGCATTCAAAATATGTAGGTTATTGATTGATTTCAACTTGAATGCTTACCCATTTTAGAGAATTCAATATCTTCTAAAGCACTTATACATATATCAACACAAGTAAACTAAACATAGGATTGCACAATGCATATATAAATTATCAAATGTAAGTACTTGCATAAATTTTGAAATACTCAAACTAAAAGATGATTTGCATTGTAAATTGTGTAGGATTCACTTCAATCTAATATTTTTTTGAATGAAAATTCAAGTATTTGTATTGAATAGAATGCATGCACTATTCATGTAAAATTTGAGTCAACGCCTTCATCTACTTCTAGACTTATTTGATTTGGCATAAAGATTTGAAATTATTACTTTTAACTTAATTCCCTTTTCTTAGAAAGATGCTCTTTCAAAAAGTTTGGCTTTATTTGGACGGCAAAATTCATCTATATATGATTTAATTTATTTAAGCAGGCCTTGTAGAGCATCTTTTCCTATCTATAAATAGACAGACTTTTCAACTCATTTTCATTCAGATTCATTCAGCCTTGTTAAGGCATCTGAAAGTTCTGAGTATGAGAAAGTTTTTTTGCCTTTTAGAGTAAGGTTCTAAGCTCCTTGGTAAGTCCATTTTTTAAAATTCATTTTATTTTGGAAATTTTCCTTTTGTTTCTTAATTCTTTACCTTAGTTCTTATTATGCTTTTTTTTTTAGTTTATGAAACCTTGCTTATTTTTTTTATTTAAGCTATTTAGATTATACATAAGTTCATTTGAGTCCATTATTAGTCCTAAATTCGGTAGCCTCCCGACATCATCCCCACATTGGGGCTGCATCGAGGGCAATTTTGACCTACTGCTTGCTCTCTTCTAGTGTTCTTCTCTGCTTCAATCCCACCAAGCTCTTCTAAGCGTAGTGGGGTATTCAAATATACCTGCATAGTATAATATAAGTTTGCACATATACTAATCTTCTTTTTTTATTTGTCTTATTTCAAATATATATTTTTGCTCTTCTAAATACAACTTTACATATCATATATATACATATATATATATATATATATATATATCTTTTTCTGTATTCTATTTCAAGATCCAGATTCAATTGAAAGTTGATAATGGGCCTAAATCAGCTTGAATTTATAAAGCCCATTACATCTCTTGAGTTGTAAGGTGAAGTAGGAGAGAAAAAAAATGTGTGGTGGGCCCAGATTGCATATAGACTATGTTACCGCAAGCTTTGATAGGAAAATAAAATAAAAAATTTAAAAAATGGCAATGTGAAGGAAAAGAGCATTTAGGAAGGAGCAGCACAAGTTGTGAAGTGAGGATTCTACTTGCTAGAGTTCATGTTTGTTTGGCCAGTGGGGACGGAGGACTATAGCGAGGTGGATAGACATGGTTCGATTAGTGAGAGGAAGCGAGTAGTTAGAGGATGGATTTCTTGACCAATGAGGTTGGGATATGGCCAGTCAACTAGAAAATCTGGAAGGCTAGGAAGACTATCGGTTGGATTTGGAGCTCGGGTATGACCTAGGATGGATCAATTTCTATAGGGATGAACTAGCGAGATGGGTTGAGAGTACGTTTACTATGTCGGCTGATTAGGAAGGAGCAGTGAGGAGGAGTTTTAGAGTTGAAGTGGAAATTGAGGAGTGGAGACAAGGACAATAGTCACAACTCTTACCATTTTTGCATGAGAGGCAAGGTCGGAGGAGAGTTGTAGTGTGATGATTCGGCTAAAGTCACTGATGATTAGAATTTGGCAGCAAGACTTGCCTTTGTCGTGTGTGAAAGGGAAGCCGAGAGAGAGAGAGAGAGGGTTCGGTGCAGCAGAGAAGGAAGTTGTTGCATCGGACTAGAGCTAAAAAGGGAGGGACGGGGAGAGAGAGGGAGCTTGCCCTCTCATGCGGCCTATAGAAAAACGAAGAGAGAGTGAGGGAGAACGACCTATTTTTTGTCTCTCCAAAACCAGTTCGCCTCTTTTATTTTGACTTTTTTTTACTAAGAATGATATCCATCTACTTGTTTCATGTGCCAAGGTATGGGTCGTGAGTGGATGTCGGCTTGCCATAGGCTGGAAGGGGCAGTTTGGGTGGTGGAGGATAAAGAGAAATAAAAGAAAACTTATTTAATACATGTATAAAAAAATGAGGCTTTGGATGAATGGCAGGATGACTCTATGCATTATTTTACATACAAATGTTTATATTATAAGAAGAATATGTGATGTTGGGTAGGATTCTAATGGAAATAATATTGGTTATAATGAGATTCAAATATATGATAATTTTATAAGAATATGTATATATGTGGATATAATTTATATTTAAGAGACTATGTGTTTAATTTGTATAAATTTGATTTTTTTTATAATCATCAATTTATTTTATATATATATATATATATATATATATATATATATATATATATATATATATATATATCTCCCTCTCTTATTTCCCCCTTTTTTATGATTCTAGTGATTCAATTTAATAATAATAATCCTTTTTTTAATTTTATATATATAACAACTAATTAATATTCAATTTAAATATAAGAATGCTCTCCCATTTTTTGTATACACTTTAATCTAGATTAATTTTAATTTGACTTAATCTCTTTAAATTGATTTATATGCTAATCCCTTTTTTTATACATGTATGTCACTCTTTAAATGAATTAATCATTATTATTCATCAAGAATTATGTTTTACTACACTTGCTTACCAAAGAATTATATTAATTCCCTCTTGTAATAATCTTTATCAATTTAAAAGTCTCTTAAGAATAATTTTAATATTCTGAGCTCATTGGCGTTGTCTATTTCTTGAGTGGATGTGTCTAATAGGCATCGACAAGAACCAAGGTATTTTTAATCTGACTTATGTGATATTAGTTTGTAATTTATCGTTATTATCATACTCTCTTGATTCGATTCATGGATCATACACGAGGGTCAACAAATGCCCCCCAACAAACATGATTCGCATCTAAAGTGGGTTATGTTTGTTGTCTTTTCAGCTTAGTTGAATATTTATGCATCTCTTTTTTTTACCTTTTTTTTATCATGCTGACTCCCTTGTTTTCTTATTCTATTATAAGAGATGTTCAATTGGAGGAGGCTCACAGATATGGCATCTATCAGATAGATTTGATATAAAATGCTGAATAGATTTGAGTTGTTCTTGTAACGAGTGGAGCGTGAAAACTCTTCGGTGGTGGCATGTCAACAATTGCCTTGATTTTGTTTGGGTCAATCTCAATTCCTCTGTGCCTTACAACATATCCAAGAAATTTTTTTGAGGAAACACCAAAAGCACATTTGAGGGGATTCATCTTGAGATTATATTTTCTTATTCTCCCAAATACAATCCTTAGATCATCAAGATGATCTTCACGATCCATGCTTTTAATGATGAGAACATCGACATAACATTCTACTTTTTGATGAATCAACTCATCGAAGATGCATGTCATAGCTCTCTGATAAGTAGCTCCAGCATTCTTTAATCCGAATGGTATTACTGTGTAGTAGTACATACCAATTAGCATCCTAAATGATGTATGCTTCTCATCTTCAGGAGCCATCTTGATTTGATTATACTCTGATGACCCGTCCATGAATAAGAACATGTCGTAGTTGGAAGTATTGTCCACTAGTAGTTTTGATATTGAAAGCAGAAAGTCATCTTTAGGACAAGCCTTATTTAGATCCCAGAAGTCAATACAAATTTGATCGTTCTTCTTCCTAACTGGGATAAAGTTGGCTATCCAATCTACATATTTTTCTTCATGAATGAAGCATGCTTCAATAAGATTTTTAGTTTCTGCAATCACCTGTTCTTTGATCTCCAATCTCATTCACCTAGGAGCTTGTTTAACTGATGTTGCATTAGCTTAATGGTTAATTTGTGCTACATTAAGGGATAAACTTGGCTTTTCAGAATATGTCCAAGTAAAGCAGTCTCTGAATTCACATAGCAAGGCTTTCATTTCTTCATCCTTCTAATCAGGCATAAGGTCACTAACGAAAGTTGGATGGGGCTCATCTTCTGTTCCCAAGTTGATTTCCTTCTACTCATCCATGGTCGCTGCCCTGTCCACCATCTTCAAGTTCTTGGTCTTTGGCTTGGCCTCTACTTCTTCATCATTTGATAGGTAAACATTATAAATGTTATCTTCATTTTCATTTTCAGTCTCAACTTTATTTTTTGTTATTGTGTAACAAGCCCTTAGATGATGTTTACACCGGATGTATCCAAGACCTTTGGGTGTATGATTATCACACATTTGTGAGGTCTGTAGACTTTTTAGACCCCATAGAGTATCAAGAAGTGGGATGCCATTTGTTTCCCACATCAACTCCTAATTTGTCCATCATCTTGAAAATTTTTAGAGGATAATACCTTGGCATTCTTGTGGAAATCATATCATCAGATTCATTAAATTGTATGAGCCAATCAGAATCTGATAACACTCCTCGGACTTGTAGAATGAGGTTTGGTCTATCTCGGTCACGGCAAAGGAGGCGTAAAAGATCTTCAACTTCTCAACAATGTAAAATTTATGTGGTTTAATTTCTTTGAAGTATTAAGAAGGGACTGGTGTAATCACAAGTGAATCTTCTGATATTAGTTAGTTTGCCTCCCTTATTATAGAGGTATATTATACGACCACATTAGATTGATTCAAACTCATAATCATTAGAGTATTTTACTTTCTTCTTTCCTTTCTTGGAAGATTTGCAAGTCTCCTTGGGCTTGAAAAGAATTTTATCCTCATCTTTCACCTACCCAAGTGAGGAACGACCTCTTTAGCTTGGATGGTACTTCAAGCAATTTAGGAAGAATTGACATTGCTTTCTTTCTTCCTTTTGTTTTATATTTTCTTTTAATTATCTTGCGTCTTTGAAGTTGATGATCTTTGTAGGTTAAGGCTTGGGATCTTTTGGGATAAAATATTTTCATCTTCATAGATCCTCCTCCTCATGAACTATAAATGGTTGAAAATTGTCAAGGATTTTGTGCTCCTCTCTATCCTTAAAGTATTTTATGCATTGATGCAAGGTGGATGACACCATTCCATATTCATGAAGCCAGGGACGTCCCAATAATGCCCTAAATAAAGTATTAGCATCTATCATATGGAATTTGGCTTAAGTGTATAGCTCTCCAAACCTGAGCGGCAAAATGAAAGACCTGAGGGTCTTTTGTCCTTTTTCATTAAATCCATGAATCATCAACTTATCCCGCCTGAGATGTTGAATGTCAAGGGATAACCCCCTCAGTGCTCGTAGACTCATGAGGTTAACCGATGAGCCTGGGTCGATCAATATTCTATTTATCATAGCACCATCGTTCTCCGCAATGACATACAACGGGCGAATGGGCTATGATGTTCCCAGCATAAGGTTTTCTTCAGAGAAATTGACTGTTGGGAGATCTTGAGATTGCAAAACTTTAGTCATACACCGTTATGCAAAATGTGCTTCAAACTTCTCTTGATTATTAAGAGCTTGAATTAAGGTTTCACGAAGATCCTTCGACATTAAGAGGGCCTCATACACACTCAATTGTGCAGTGATCTTCCTCAAATGTGACAGGACATTGCAGTCAATTCACTTACTTGGGCCAGACTTCTTATTGAGCTTTTAAGAGTGATATTTTCATTAATTTCAATATTTTTATCTTTGTCTTTATTTTGTGGCCCTTTCCTTGGTGGTGGCGGTAGTACTTTGCCACCTCTTAGTTGCACTTGCTTTTTAACTTAGACTCTTAGAGGTAATCCCTTCAAGTTCAACTTTTACTCAAATCTTCTGTGTCCTTTGTCTAATTTTAGGCATTCCATATGAGTTTTTATTGATGATTAGTCATTTCCCTCGAAAGCATAAATCTTCTTCCAAACTATCATCTATTTGTCTTGCCATTAAGTAAAACTTGAGTGCTTCATCTTCAATCATCCTTCTTCTTCTACCCCTCGAGTTTATTTGAACCTTCTACATATATTGAGGATGTTTGGCATTAAATACCATAAGGGCATGAGCTTCATCAAGAAGTGCTTGATAATACTTAAATAACTTGACACATTTCTCTAAGAAGTGATTCATCATCTTCATCATCACCTTCTTTATTTGGTTCAATAATTTGGAGTCCGATACAAGTTACAATCTTGATAGGTTGTCTCACGGATGATGATACTCTTCTAGATTTTTAATGATCTTTTGAACTATAGTTCTCTTTTTAATCTTTTTCTTCTTATTACTTGACTTATTTGATGTATGTGGTTTATGCTTGATAGGATCTTTCTTGTACCGTGATAGAGTGTTATAGTTAGAATGCCATTGAGAAGCTGATGTGCTTGCTCTAGACATGTCTTTCGACTCCAACATTGGTTCTAGTGGTGATTTCCACTTGATGCTGAGAACACCTTCCAGCTGCTTCAACATTTTGATAATTTTCTTGGAGACTACTGTCTCCCATTTTCCTTCTTGTACTTCATTTTCTTTCATATTGTTCTCAATTGGAGGCACGAAAGAGGATGTGATCACCATTGCAGCTTCTTTTGTTTTGCACTAGAAAAGGAGTCACAAGGACTTGAATCCTATTCTAATGAAGTTCAGTTAACAAAAAGGGGCCTTCAATGGCTTAATCCCAACATGGGTAGCTTGAAAAGGAAAGGGGTCTTAATGACTTTATCCTAACCTTCTAAGGATTCCTACTAAGGGACTTACTCCTTTATGATTAGCTATTAATGGCTTAATTCTTTCTTGAGTAATTATAATAAGGAAGAGGGGTCTTAATGACTTATTCTTAATCTAAGTAGCCTATTTGATAAGAAAGGGCTCTTGATAACTTTATCTTAGCTTGCCATGTGAGAGGATGCCTACTGAGGGGCTTACTCTTTATTAGCTATTAAGACAGGGCCTTCAATGGCTTAATATAACTTAGATAGCTAAAGAGAAGGAAAGGGGTCTTGTTGATTTAATCCCATCCATAAATTTTGGTTAATAGGAAAGGTCTTTATGACTTATTCCTAATTTAAATAGCCTATATGACAAGGAAAGGGGTCATGGTGACTTTATCCTAACCTTATCATCTGAAAGGATGCCTTCTCTGAGACTTACACCTATATTATTAGCTATTAAGGTGAGGCTTTCAATGGCTTAATCTAACTATGATAGCTAAAGGAGAGGAAATGGGTCTTCATGAATTAATCCAATCCTCACATTCTGGATAATAGTAAAGGGGACTTCATGACTTGTTCCTAACCTAAATAACTTATATAATAAGGAAAGGGGTCATGGTGACTTTATTCCAACCTTATCATCTAAAAGAATGAGTTCTCTAGGACTTACACCTATATGGTTAGCTATCAATGACTTAATCCAAATTAGATAGCTAAAGAAGAGGAAAGGGGTCTTGGTGACTTAATCCAATCCTCAAATTTTGGCTAATAGGAAAAGGGTCTTCATGACTTTATCCTAACCTATGTTTATTTGATAGGAAAGGGGTCTTAATAACTTAATCTTTTCATGTGAATAATAGGAATGGTGACATGCATGGCTTGCTTTAAACCTACAGAAGTTATAAGAAGGGTGTCATAAATGGTCTTACTCAAACTTATAGAAAGAAAGAGTTATGCCATAAAAAACTTACTTTAAGCTTATGAGAATGGTGCACAAAGGCTTATCCTAACCTTATAGGGAAGACATGAGAAAGGTGCAACAGAGGGCTTACTCCCAACTCAAGATATGCATAAGAAAGATGTCATAAAGAGATTACATTTCTAATCCTCAAGTCTTACATGAGGAAAAGGAGCCTTAGTGAGTTAATTTCTAATCCTCAAGTCTTTTGACTAAAAAGTAAGAGTCATATAGACTTAATCTTAACTTGATTAGTCTAATTAGTGAGAGATGCCTGAAAGGTTTGCTTCCATTTCATAAGTTTCATGAGGAAGGTTTCATAGAGTTGAAGTATATTTTTGAAGAAGGATTTGGGTACATTTTGGACCTAATGTTTAATATGCCAATGACATAAGCATAGAATTTCATTTTTTTTATATCTTCTCTTTTTTTATCTCAAAGTTACATATGGTCATGTTGTATGCCTAATCCACTTTAGGCAAGACATCATATGATATTAACCTAAGAATTTTACCTTTTGAGCTTGCATGTGACTTTCTAGTTCTTAGGCAATAAAAACCAAAGTCAAACAATGCTTCATAAATGAATTTTTTTTATTGGTATGAATATGTAACCTTTATGGTATGTTCTTTATTTTCTTTATTGACTAAATTCATCAGCTACAATTGATATGTATTTCATTTTTTTTTATTCACATGAACCTACTACATAAGGCCTTCTCTTAGATTCAATAAAGATCAAGAGATTCCTTTAAATCTTTCAAAAGTGAAAGAGAATCAAGGTAAGCAAACTCTTAAATTCTCCCAAAGATATATTTTTCTATTCTTTTACCCCAAATCAATAAAGGATTTGAGAGATTTAAATTATTAAACAAATTAATATTCTCCGATAATTTTGAAATAAAATTTTCAAAGTTAAATTGTTATTCTTTAAAGGTTTTATTGAATGATATTTCATAAATGGTTTTAAAATTTTTTATTTGTTTATTTATTTTTCCTTCAAAATTCCACTACAAGTTTCTAAAATTACCTCAAAGGTATGTTTTAAATTCATTCATTTTTTAGCAAGATTTTCAATCTAACACTTCACTTGATCAAAAGTGAGGTTATCAAAAATCTTGATCATGATCCTATAATAAATTGTCCTAATATTTTGAGATTGAATGATACCACATGTAATATCTTGTAAGGATTTTGAATGTTGTATGCTTTCAATTTTCTTTCTAGAATTGTCTTGATTTGATAATATTCAGATAAGTTGTCCTTAATGAGGATAATCTTTTGCATGAAAGCTTTTCAATTTTGAAATAAAGTATGGGTCCCATCTTAAAGATAAAGATTTGTCCTAATATCAAAACATACAAATTTGATCTTTTCTTTCTCTTCTTCTTTCTCTTTTTTTTATTTTTATTGTGATGAAGTTAGCCAACCAAGAAGAATGTTTTCTTCTCATGTAAGGCTATCAATGACTAGATTTTAGTCTTGAAACATCTTGCTTTTCTTTTGAAGTTTAATCGTACACTTCGAGGGACTTAGTTTATTGAAATGGCATCAAGTCTGAGCTTATAAATAGCTATATCAAGAGAATATTTTATTTCAAATAAAGTAATCATTAAACTCTAAGAATAGCTTGATTAAGTCATCAATATTCGACTCATCAAAGAGTTAGATTATTTATATTTGTTGTAGACCAACTTTTACTTCTAAATTTATTTTCTTTAGCTTGTCAATCATAGATTTAAGCTTCTCTCCAAATTCTAAGGGTGCATCCTAAACTTGAAGACTATATAAGTCTTTAGACACATCTAAAAAATATTCATTTAATATGTTAGAGTTCCTTTGAAGAGAAAGTCATCGACTATTTAACAATTCTCATCTTACAATGGCTCAATAGAATCTCAAGACAACTTTTGATTTCAATTTATTGAATGCTTCATAGCTTTTCTTGCTTTTGGATATTATCTATAGGCCACTTGCAAGGGGATCAAATTATACTCATTTGAAATTTTATTAGACAAAGGATAAGGATCCTTGGAAAATAAAATCCATTGTCTCTTTGACCTTCCATGTGAGGGCACCCAACATGGCAAAGGTCATGATGATAAAGTATCGACATCGATTTTTTTAAGCAAGGGTAATTCTTGACTTCTAACCCCTGTAACTTTATTTTGATGTAGAGTTTAAATTTAAAATGGCCACATACTCAAAATATTAGGCTTCATCCTTTTGCTCTTGGATACGTCCTTCCATCTCTTTTATTTTCTTTCTTTCTTTCTTCTCAACATTTCAACTCCTTGTAAAACATTACATTTGATATTTTTCTTATATACAACATTTCTAGGACATTGGATGTATTCACTCTTTGTATGAATATAACATTTGATACCACATTTTACACTTAATTCTTTTTGAGTAATCACATCAATTAGTAAGACATTTTTTAATTCTTTGAATGAATGAAAGATTTGATAACACACTAAACAAATTTTAAACTTTTATATATTTTTTCTTTTTATCAATTTTAGATTTAATAATTCTCATTTAGGACTGACAAAATGACATTTCTAAATACTCTACACTCAAGAATACATAATGGATATAAACATTCTTTCACAATAATTATTATTTTTCTTCTTTTCTTTCATTTCATTTTATTTAGCTTTAGACCATTTAAGGGCTTTAAAGATGTTTCTAAATTCTTAAGATTCTTCTTCTATGTTTGAATTATTATCCTCAATCAACAATATGGTTGTGATTTAAGGTTTTCAAGGTAAGTCTCTAAGACTAAACTTTTATTGAGTCTTTTCTCTTCTTGATTGAATCTACATGACACCATGGGCCTTTATATATTCACTTTTATGTTTTTTTATGATTGATGTTGACCAATGCACCTGGATCGACAAACATTATGGAGATTTTCTTTTTGAATTTTTCATATTGACTAAGATGTTGATGAGTTCTTAGTAGTATATCTTCATCATAGAAGATAATCTTAGAAGCTTCTTTAGTGGAATGCTACATCAGGAAGTCACTTATAATTGAAGATGGAAAATTATAAAATTATGTATTGCCCTGATTAATGGTCATTTTCATTTTCATTCATTTCATTTCATTTTCCTTTTTTTTTATAGAGCATTATAATGCTCCATTTTGCAAGAAACTTCTAGTAGAAGGGCAAAGACACCCCAATTAAAACTTTAAGATGAGGGGAATTTTATTGTTTCCTCTTGTTTATGAATTAAAAGGTAATTTCTTAATGGTTCAAAATGAGTAATTTGCCTTTTATTTTTAGTGTTATTTGAGGTAGTTTGACTCTACCATTTTTAGTTTAATGTTAATAATTTTCCTTTAATATGAAAGGTGGTAGAGTTGGTCCAACTCTATCCTCAATAGGTCAATAGGCCCTATGATGTCAGTACCCCAACTCTCAAAGGGTCAAGAGGCAATCATCGGGTGTAGTACACTAGGAGGATAATGTAACACTACACCATGTGTTTGGCATTGATGACAATGATGTGCAGTTTTCATGCACACATTTAACATTGACGATCAATAATATCTAAGTATTTTAATTTTCAAGTTCATTTCATATTTGGATTGGTGAACACCACATAATCCAGAATGTACTTTAGTCATGATCTTATGGGCTCCTTATTTTTCTAAACAGTGTAGCCTCATTTGATCGAATGATCTATAGCACAACACATTTTTAATTAATGCATAGGACTAGGCATGTTTCATTATTTGATTTGCTAGTGACTTGTCTTCATGAAACCTTTCCTTACTCACGTAGTCAATGAATGGTTGCCTCCAATCATACACTTCTTGACTTTTGGCAAGAGTGGCTATCCTTTGCATTTATACTTTTTTCTATTCAAGTAATCTAAATCTATATGAGATAGAATGTTTTGATTGTGGACCTCTATAGAAAAAGATTCTATTTCTAGACATGTAATTTATTTGGCAAATGATAAGAGTACCTCATCTTTCCTTTATCTGGGGTCATTAAGATCACTATAATCTCTGCCTTCCTTGGGATAAAAAATTTTAATTCTTTATTTTTCTTTTGATGATGTTGTATCATTGAAATATAATTCCTAAGTGGAATTTGGTTCACCTTCTAATGTCATGATCTATTCATCTAAAAGATTATCATTTAAATGAACCCTCGTGTAAAGGATGTTGCTAAGAAGTCATCATTGACCAACATGCTAGACGTCCAGATAACTTTGAGTGAGTCATAAGTTATTGCAATGGGTTCACCCTTAAAATTAGATTTACTCTATGAGAGAGCATGTAGTGTCTTAGTTTTTGAGTGGCAAAAACTAAAGCTTTATACATTAATTTGAGCTAAAAAAGCTCAAAATGATTCATCTATCAATTTTCCAGAGATAAAAATTTTATTATTTCACTATAAGAGATAGAAATATCACCATTATGACCCAATCTTAAGCTCATGATTTTTTTAGGATTACTAGTTTAGGGATGATGTTAATCACATCCAAAAATGAGATCAATAATGTTTACTGATCAACTTAGAAGTGATTGGTGTCTTTGATTGAATCAAATTTGGATTGGATTGAGTTTTGACTCAATTTAGACTTTCAGGGTAAATGGGGTTAGGTGGAACAATTGATCGAATTGGATTTATTGGAGTCAATTGTAATGTTCGATCAAGTGATTAGATTTTCCATGAGGCTTTGATTGATTCAATTTGGCTTAAATCAAGTGGGATTGAATTTTGGCCCTATAAGGTTCAATTGGGTCAACTTGGGTCAAAGGCCAAATTAATTCAATTTTGTTTAATTGGATCATAATCCATCTTCAATTAGATTCAATTGTTGTAGAGAGCTTTGGTGAGTTCAATTTTGAATAGATTGAATTAAGTTTGGATTTAGCCATTTTAAGCTCAAATGGGTCATATTAGGTCAACCTAGCCAATTGGCCAAATTGAGCCCTAATGAGTTAAATTCGGTTTAGAATCATTTGGTATTGGTTCAAGTTTGATTTTAAATTAATTTGCTTTGGGTTGGAGAATTAGATTAAGTATAGGAGTTGGTTTGGGTTTGGGGTAGGTCTTGCCTAACTTATGTTAGGGTCTAACCTAAGGTTGAACTCTATGAGTCTTCTAAGCATAGGATTAGTGTTCATCTAGAAGTGTTTTATTTATAAGAGAGCCTTGTACCTAAATCAAATTCTAGGTCTATGGAGATGATTAACAACCTCACTCAAAAGTGAGGTCAACAATGATTTTCAAAATGAAATTACAATTTTATTTTTATAAAGTATATTTGAAAAAAAAATTCTTTATACTTTTTGTCAAAATTATTGTTAATCACAATCACATATTACAAGAGGATTGTTATATTATCGAAATTTAAAATACAAACGTATATAAGAGCATTGTTGTCTTTTAACAAGCGCAACATATCATCTCAAAGCTGAATATTTCAAACAAAATTATGGATTAGCTTCAACAATTTTTTGACCATAGTTTTTTTATAGCGCTTCACAATAGCTTTTTTAGATGTCTGACTACCTAAATGGACCCTAAATCTACTAGTGTTAATGTCCTTACTATGAGAGGAGGTTAGATTTTATGGAAATCATCTAAGAAAAATAATCTTCCTCAATTTACCTTGAAAAATGTAATACATTATCATTAAAAGTACTAAGGCTCAATCACTTCAAAATACTTTTATAGAAAAGATAAATTTTACAAAGGTTATTCATTATAATTATCAAGCTACGATATTTAATTAGGCAAAAAAACAAAACATATAATTATAAGAGTATGCATTTTTATAAGAGAAGAACTTATTTGAATGAATATGAATGAAACATATCCTCCAGGAAAAAATAAGATAAGAAATTAATGAAAAACATAATAAGAGGGATGGGATGTATACTTATTACAAGTATTAACATAAAAGATGGTGTTGTATAAATAACTAATGATCTATTGAATTTGACTTATATGAATTATATATAACAAAGTCTTAGATTAGCTTGATTAGGTATGATACCATAACATTTTGAAGAGGTTCATTCCTATAATGTTTGATAATATATAACTATAATGATAAATGTCAAATAATACTCTTAATGACTTATATAATTTTAATTTAATTAGAAGGTGTAGTTAATTGATGTGCATACTTGATGAAGTCACTTAAAGATTTTTAAAATAAATTCACTTCTTATGTAAATGAAAACATACTTTATAAACCAATCATAAATCTAATATTGGCACATGTAGGCTAAAATGTGCTAATCCATCTTGGTCAATGATCTTTAGGAATGTGATGCCATGATAAGAAGTTAATTCAAGTGAAAAAATAAAATTCATAGAAATATAATTTCACTAAGTTGAGAGAATAACTTATTGTTAATCTAGTATTAGTTTGTACTCCAAAACATCTAAATTTTTTTTTTGCATCCCATTATTGGTAAAAAAATCTATTTAAAATATATGAGAGATTGTAATGTAAATAAGCATTTCAATATATGAGGGATTGTTAATCTAGTATATGAGATATTGTACTATTTCTTGCCCTTTAAAATTGATAACTTTTAACACTTAAATAATATTTCTCATTTATATCTTTTTCAAATGATAAGTGATAAATCATAAAATATATGATTCAAATTCTTTATCTTAAAAAGAACTTCCTCCTCTAATTATGCATTAAACTATAAATCCATTTACCTTAGCTTATTCCCTTGCTTAGTAGACATTAATATCCTATGTTATGGGTACTACTCATTTTTTTCTTTTTTTGTTTTTTTTTAACAAGAAAAATATTCAAGTAAAGGTTAGTTTTGCTTTATAGCCTCACCACCAGGAAAGAAAGTGGGCCTCAACTATTAGTTGTTGCTTCAAGCTATGGTGTTATAGGTTACTTTATTGTCCATGTAGAAAAGTGTTTTCACACATTCCCACTCTAGGAAATCTTTGCATGTCTCTTTCTCTCAATGATGAAATTATGAATGATGATGAGTTAGTCTCTCTCTCTCTCTCTCTCTCTCTCTCTCTCTCTCTCTTCAATTTTTGAGAAAGGAGATGTTACCATAGCTAGAAATAGATTGAAAGATAAGAAAGGAGAAGACAACTTTTGATACTCAGTGGCTGGGAGTCAATCAACTCTTTTGATACTATGTTTGCTAATTTAATGCTTTTAAACTATGCTTATGGAGAAGAAAATTTTGAAAATATTATTGGTCAACTAGGCAAGTTATTAAAGTGATATATTAATTATGATTTTTAGTTCTACTATTCTTAGGATTTTTTTGGGGATATTTACATATGTATGACAAAGCAATCGTTGAGCTCCGACATAAGAAGCTACTATATGAAGAAGTTGTAGTGGGTATACAAATTTTTTTATTCTCTAAAAATCAAACCTTAGCTTTTTTGATTGTCATGCAATTAACAGGTTAGAAGGAAAACATAGTTTTCCACCACATATTCTTTAAAATGCAACTAGAATGAAATTCCCAAATGGTATTGGTGTGTTTTTTACATTTACTACTACCATACCACTCCCTAAACACAAGCTTGATCTTAGAATTTTTTTTCTTGGTAATTAATTTAAAATGGGCAATAGTTGGTTGACTGCTAAAATGAGGTTGTGAATATATAAAATAATTAAAAGTTTTAGGAGTTTGTGAGTAAGAGAAAAATTCATTAGTAAAGTTTTATGCCCATGTATATATTATGTATCATTGGATATTTCCACTCAATGCAAGATACTAAGGATCACTTAATTTCATAAGGAATTTTTTGTTGGATATGTTGTGTGGAATTAACATAAAGAAAAACATGATACTGCTAAGTGAAGTATTTATAATCGATTTTAATCATGATCAATTAACCCTTCAAGTTGAACAACCAAACTTATATAATTTTAAAAAATTATTGAGAAACACATTTGGTTCAAATAATATCTTAATGAACCTGGTGGATAAGGCGATAAGCACAATAAAATCCATCAAGCGATGATAAAAAAATATGCAAAATTATTAGAGGATATTAGAGCATAATTATATCTTGGATGCAAGTCATTCACAAAGTTATTATTTATTTTCCACTTATTTCATTTGAAGCATTATATCCTAGATGTAATTTATTCTCAAAGTTATTATTTATTTTGCACTTGTTTCATTTGTAGCATTTACACTCTTAGAGTATAAGATCTTTTCATATGATACTTGAGTTTTGGAAGAGACATTATTGCCTAAGAACACATATGAGGTGAAATAGATAATGATGGTATTTAATCTTGGATATTGTTTGCATCTAAAAAATGAAATAAATGAAACATCCCAACTTGGGGCATCTGTCATGGTGCCTAAACACTATCATCTCCTAATAGAATCTAGAAACACAAATCACCCCCACAAGTTGTCTACTTAAGAAAGCAGTGTCACGCTATAATATACATGCTATGCAATGGCCTTCAGTTTAAAAGCAAGAAAACTAACCCTTCCAGCTAAATGCTTCCCCAATAGATAACTACCTAGGGGATGTGGTGGAGTAGTTGGTGATAGAAACTACCTAAGAAGCAGGTTACCTAAAACCTCTAGAAAAAGAGGGGGGTCCACTTTGGCTTCTTCATCTTTTCCTCTCTTCCACTACTCCCATGCTTGCTCCTAGTCTTAACTCTAAGTACTCTACAACACTCTTTTCTCTCCATAGTGCATTTCTTGATATGTACAAGGGTGTTTTCTTCTCACATGAGATAAAATTGAAGCTGGCTATCATTAACTTTAGGTAAAGATTCTTAAAAATATTCTTTTATACAATTTTTTTCTCATAAAAGAGAATTTTGAAAATTTTCACCATCGATCTTGGATCGATGAGAAATGAAAAATCTCTCTCTATTGATCTTGGATCTTGAGTAAGATAAGACTTATTTGTTAGAAAGCATTTTAAGCTCAAGAATCTTAAGAATTGTTAAGTTTGAAGACCTCACCACTTTTGAACAAGATGAAAATCCTTCCTTCATTCATCTTAGATCTGGAATAAGGGACAAGAGAGCATCTCACACTAAAATATTGTATAATATAGCATTGCTAAAGTGTTATTTAGCCAAATTTTCATAAAACATTATTGAATTATCCAAGAAACTAGTTTAAGAATAGGTTTTCTGCTCCATAGCATCGAGGTGTTGATCCCTTGGAAATGATATTTTGGGCACTACCCCTCAAAACCAAATTCCAAATACCGCGTGGCACTAATTTTTTAGTTTAGTGTCTTACTTGTAGCACCACTACCCTCTCGTTATAAAATTAAGAACTATTCAATAGCATCATAGCATTATTTTTCTAAAGGCACTAAATCTTAAAATCCATTCCACCGTCAAACTTGGTTCAAGTGTGAAACAAAATTCTCCCTCCATTGATCTTAGATTTGAGATAAGAGAGAAGGGTGCTTTGCACTAAATACCACAAAATCTAGCACTACAAAAAAGTTATGCTACTAAAATTTAAAATTTTTCCAAAATTATTTATTCTGAGGCATTGATAAAATTGCATCAAGGCCCTCAGGTTCTAGCTCTGAGGCACTAAGTTTGTAAGAAAATTAAACTTTAGAAAACATCCAATAGTGTCGAGGTCACGCGCTCTCAGAAAAATTACATTTTAGACACTCATCTTTTAGTGTCATGGCACTAATAGCTCAGTACTGAGGCACTGTGCTCTCAAACAATTATACCTTAAGCACCTAACTGATAGTTCCAAGGCAGTCATATTATAACATCGAGGAGCTGATATCTCTAATATTAAGCCCAGGACACATGTACAGAGCCGCTATGCTGTCCATGTAGCATCGAGGCATTGAGTTCTCAAGTTTTGAACTTATGTCTTTCAACTAAGGGTGTCAAGGCACTGAATTTGCAACACTAAGGTACTAAGCCCTCAATATTGTTCATTTTGAAATAAAAATTTTATTATTAAGCTTTTAAATCCTGATGCATTCTACATAATAGAGATAAACATAAAGCATACAAATAAAGATATTTTATTAACACCAAAAAGTTATTATAATGAAAAAAGAGGAAAGAGAGATATACAAATAATAAAAAAATAAAGGGAAAAACTAATTATCATATTCATTGTCCTCCTCCTTCTCTTCTTCTTCTTTCGGATCCAACAGAGTTCTAGCATAAGGCTGATAATGGGATGCTAGAAGAAAAGAAGCCCCGGCCCTCAAAAGTTAGTTTTCAAAGATATGAATAAGTGTTGGGTTAAACTCACCATGTATGAAAAATGCTCTTGTTGACCCATATGGTGGTCAAATTATCTCCCCAATTTTGGTTGTTGCCAATTGGTTTGACCAACCATTTTTCTTAAGCCAAAGATTTATCCTCCAATTTCTTGGAGTTGCTTGTTTAAGGTCATGGAGGATTTGGGTTTGGACTGAGGAGTGCATGAGCTTTCTCCCATCTCAGTCCTCAAGCTAAATCCTTCAATTATTCTTTTAGTTAGTGGAGACATTTGAACTAGGACTTCATTAGACTCCCTTCAAAACAAAAAGAAAAAATAAGAGAAGAATGACCATACCCTATAATAGTACTACCTCTAAATATATTACAAATTAAAGTATAAATGATCCTTCCTATATCCAAAGTACCTTTTGAATTGCAAAATTCAAAATAGCTCTATCCCTAATCACCTCACTGATATTTCTAGTGGGCATTAACTTGGTAGAAATGAAATAGTGCTAAGCTTTGGCCTCAGTAGTAAGGCTGGTGGTAGGAAAATTAATAATCTTATCTTCCCTCCTTTTCCACTGAACATTAGAATTTTTAATAGTGAGGAAATTAAGGCTTTCATCAAAATTGAGATGATCATTATAATAAAAAAGATATTGATCGTACATTACATCTTATAAATTAAGATATGTATTAATAGTACTACTATCAAAACTTACTAGTTTTCCTCAGATGAAAACTCTATTATTATGGTGCTCCTTCATATTGCCGAATAATTCTCGCACTATAGGAACAATGCAGTTGTTGACATATGCCAACTTCTCCCCCTTGTTCATTGATAATCCTCTCAATGCTCCCACTTAGATTGAAGAAACTCTTCTAAGATGAGATGTTTGTGTATCGAGTGTGGTGGTATCATTCCTTTGCCTCTACACTAATAAACTTATTAGTGTCATAGACAGATGACCTATTCTTTCCCTTGCTAACATACTTTACCCACATGTTGGATTTCTTAAAGTGAAATAAATGCTAAAAGAGGAAAGGGTGTGTAAACTCTAGAATAGAACCTAAGCTTTAGAATGATAAATGAGTACTCTAAAGGGTTGCCTATTTATAGATTTTTCCCAAGCATCATGGCTACTTTTACACCAGTGCTAGTCTCTCAATTTTTGAACCACAAGACCAACGCTGTAGTGTTGAACATGCAGCACTGAGGTGCTGATCAGTAAACCAGAATGATCATCGTGTTGATCAAAAAGACATATTTATGCCATTTATGGTAATTAATTATGTAACTGAGGCCATGCAGAAAGTGAGGCCAAACATTTATCTAGCATCATGGTGCCCCAACATAGCACCACATAGATGGTAAAAAAAATTTTACTTTTTCATTAAAAATGTTGTCATCTAGCTTTACTCTAGTAGCACTACTGATGCCAAATTACCGACTAGGGTTGATCAACCAGTCAACTTAGTTTTACTATTCCAAAACATGTTGTTGAAAGCACTACAACACCCATCTTATAGTCGAGGCACTAAACCCTCGAGTTTTAACACATGAATTTCTACCTTCTAATTCATGTTAAGTACCCAATGCGGCACTACCATGATAGCAGTTATATTTCTAGCACCAAGGCACTGACCCATAGAACCACAAATTAATATTTACCATGCGAACATCATATAAATCTATACATTTACCATGCAAATAATCTATGCCTTCCAAGGGATGTAAGTTCAATATATATGTTTGCGATGCAAACAATCTATATCTATATGGCATTCCAATGGGATGAAAGTTTAATCTATATGCTTTCCATGTGAACACCCTAATGGCATTCCAAAGGGATGTAAGCCCAATCTATTCATTCTTCATGCGAACATTTCTAATTGTGGAATTCCAAAGGGATGTAATCTATTCCATGCAAATATTTCTAATTCTAGCATTCCAAAGGGATGTAAGTCTAATCTATATGTTAACCATGAGAACACCCATGGCATTCTAAAATGATGTAAGTCTAATCTATATGTTCACTATGTGAGCACCTTAATGATAATCCAAAAGGATTAAAGTCTATTCTACACATTCATCATGTAAATAATCTATACCCTTCTAATATTTCTAAGGGATGTAAGTACAATCTTTTCATTCACCATGTGAATATTTCTAATTTTGGCATTCCAACAAAATACAAGCCCAATCTATTCATTTGTCATGCAAACATTTCTAATTCTGACATTCCAAAGGGATGTAAGTCCAATCTTTTCATTAGCCATATAAACATTTCTAATTTTGGCATTCCAAAGAGATGTAAGCATAATCTATTGGTTCATAACATTTTTAATTTTGGCATTCCAAAGGGATGTAAGTCCAATCTATATGTTCACCATGTGAATACCCTAATGGCATTCTAAAGGGGAGTAAGCAAATCTATACATTCACCATACAACATTCTAGCATTCCAAAGGGATGTAAGTTCAATCTATGCATTTTCCATGTGAACAATCTATATCCATATGGGATGCATGTCCAATCTATGCAATCTCCATGAGAATAATATATATCAAACCACATTCCAAAGAAATGTAAGTCCAATCAACTTGTTTCCATGCAAACACACCCTATATTTAGTCTATTTACCTATTCACCATGTGAACGTCCCTACACTACAACCACTACACTAAAACTCTAGTATACTTAAGATATCTGAGATAAGGTAACCCATGGTCTAATCGACTCTCTAAACATTATAGGAAATAGCCCTCCAATATTAGTATACTAGAATAACATATTCATGAGATGACAGAACTATAGGATCATGATCAAGACTATCTCCATTTTTTTGGAAAATCATCTTTTGCCACACCACACACTATTAGACCAATTTATATAAAAATTGATATTATTTCCAACTTTAATTGAGAGTTCTCTCTTCTAGTAAAAGAGGTAATTAACTATGAATGATTGTGAAGTAGAACCCAATTCTAAATAAACCCTAACATAATGTTAAGGAAAGTCTAGTTAAATATTTATCAATCACCATGAAGAACATACTTCTACCCATGTCAAGCAAGATGGCGAAGAGTTTTCAAAATGATGTGTTTTTTTTTGAACAAATTTTTGGTGAGTCCACTCAGAATTACTTCTCTCTCCATCTCTAGTTAAAAAAATAAAAATATATGGTGTCATTATGGTGTTTTTAATTTGGTTTTGTAGGGACACTACACAGATCTTAGAGGGTACTTATTGAATTGATCGAGTGTGACATTGAGATATGGTGTATTATCTTGAAATGTAGAAATATCTCCATACAATGATGTTAATCACCTAATAAGGACTCTACGATAGATGTGTCTTAAAATATACCAAAGATCTTTCCCCACTTTAAATTGATAAAGTAAAGTAGGGTTTATTTAAGCCAGTTCTTTAGTTTCCTATGGAGGCAAGCCCTCATAGTTAATTACATCCCTAAATGAAATTTTCAACAAATATGCTTGATTAAAGTAGTCAATAAATGTCTACAAAGATTTCAAGGATAGACTATCAAATAATTGGTTGTTATTAGAAATCAAATGAAATAGTTCAAATAAGAAAACTTCTTCATAAATTCTAAAGGAGAATAAGTAAGAAGCACACATGATACTAGGAAGCCTAGTGAGTACTTTAATCTACCCCATAGTGACACTTTATATTTTTGAATAAGAGAAAATTATTTATTTGAGTTAAAATTTTATAAGAATGCAAGGACTTAGATTTTTACAATACAAGATTATAGAAATGCTTAAGAGTTGAGGACTTATTCTCATAGAAAAAGACAAACAAGCTTCCTTGGAACCTAAATCTAGGGTGCTCTAACACAAGCTAAGGGCTCGACCTAATTCTACTCATGAAAAATGGGATATAATGGTCCACTTCTATAAGAGAGAGTGAGCACATCTCGACTCTTTTGGACTTACAGTCACCTGGAGTGGACACCAACTAACACCTCCTACACTTCAAAATCATGTGGGTCATTCTTATGTAGATGGAAGATAGTTAGGTTGTCATTTAATTTGGAAGGAAGCTAGAATCCTAAACTCACTCTCTAAGAGACTATATAATGTTTGGTATGCATGTATGACTTAGACTAATGTTGAAAATTTACATGTTCTTTTAATCATTTTGACATATTTATTCAAACCATGGCTTTGGACAATTATGCCTAAATGCATGATGAAATTGAGTTGTGAGCTAAATCCATGAGAAGAGGTGTTCTCCACTACAAGGGGCGGCTTTTAGAGGTCAAGCTTCTCACCTATCATGCAAGAGTGGAGATCCTCTTAATTCAAGAGTGAGATAATATGTTATGCATGTTGTTATAGCATACAACCATTCAACTAAAGGGTTTCTAAATCTTTTATTATCTTATTTATATACCCAAACTTTAGAGTGAGGTTATGAATTACATTGGAATTTAATTATTAGTTTTTAAATGATGATAGAAAATTTAATTTTATCCTAAAAGAGCGTCCAAACATATATCAAGTCATCACACTTTAAGAAACATATGCAAAACATGCCAATTTTGTTACATAATCTAAACATAATAATCAAACATTTAAATTTCATAAAAAAAAGGTCTGATAGTGCGTCAACACCAGAAGAGAAAAGTTGGGTGAGCTCTACCTTTATACAACCCATATTACAATTAAATTTTATAAATGAAATGAATTCTATGGGGTCTTCAATTCTTATTTCTCTTTCTTTGTTGGATTTAAATATTCAGGCTTCCCAGGCCTCCCAGTCTTTACCTTCTAGCCACTACTCATCCTAAACCCTATAGCACTAATCCTAATCCTATTAAAAAAATTACATTTTATGAAAAATGAAATCTAACCACTCATGCAAAGCGGATATTAGCTAAATAAGTATATAAGCCAAGCAATAATATCCACATATTTGGACTTAGCACCCTACACTTGGGTAACCAAGCCCACCTAATTGGATTGTGCTTAGGGGCATAAGCAGCAACTGCAAGCAAGAACATTTATATTTATTTATTATTATGATGGCTCCTCAAACATAATCTCCTACATGAAACACATTTGGCTAATAATGACCTAACATCCATAATACACACAAATAATCCTAACATCCAGTCTAAAATATACATCACAAAATAAAATATATCACCATAACATACCCCCTAATACTAAGGTCACGACTTAATATTCTAATATATGTGCTAAGGCTTAGAGTGGTATGTCTTGATTGAGCTTTTAATTATGATTGTCTAAAATCTCGATTGTTTAAATTATTCATTAAGGATGGTTTCACTTTAAGTGTTTTAGTAGTTTGATTGGATTTTAACTCATATGTTTTCATTTTTGTTCAATACTCACTTAATATCTAATTATTATAAAGAGAAGAAAAGGCTTAACTCCTTCATCCCTAACCTAAGTTATTTTCTAAAGGTCATTATTATGGCTTTAATTTTCTTAATGAATCAATTATGAATTTTATTGAGCCTAAATTTATATTAGCTTTAATGAATCTTATTCAAACATGAAAGGCATCATAGGATTAATGAAATTAAGTCACCATCACATGAGGAATAATTCACTATTCCTTTCATTATCAATAATATTCACACTATTTGATTTTTAATTTCTTTAATATTTGATTTACATGCATATACATGCAATATACCCATGTTTTGCACACTTAATGAATGTTGATGCATGAATTTGATAGAAAAGGGGATTTCACCACTAAGCTTATGCAAGTATGTATTATAAACTTAAACAAGTATGTGCCATTATTAAACTAGGAAAGTGAGATTATTTAAGACCTCATTGGGGAAACTTAATGCCTCATATTCCTTGGTCTCGACTATATAATTGCTAATTTAAATACATATAAGCATATACATAGGAATAAACAAAATGATGCAAAGGTTATATTAAATCCTTTATTTATATAAAGTTTAATAGCATAAAGAAATGAGTTTTACTTTATATTCTAGCATATGTATACACATAAATGAAATTAAGCAAGTATGTATCATTGTTAAACCAAGAAAGTGAGATTATCTAAGACCTCCAGGGGATACTTAAAGCATCATGCTCACGAGATGTCTAAACTATATACTTTCTAATTAAAATACATGTAAACATAAGCATAAAACCTAAAGATAAAATGTTCCATTGCCATCTTTTACAATCAAATGAAAACTTCATTAAGTATTTACAGTAAACATTGATTTAAATTTCAAACTATTTGATTCATCATTAACTTATAATTTCAAAATTAATTTTAGAATTATTAGTGATAATAGCCACATTATAAAATATCATTTATCCAACTCATGCTATTTGAATGCAATCATTTTATTTTAATTTTTTTTTAAAACATGAATACATGAAATACATGGCATGCACATTTATAATAATTAAAAGGGAGTAATTAAATGTTACCACATAACTTACCCAATTTCATTGAATTCTAAGGACAATCATGTTAAATAAACATTTCTTAATGCTAACCAAAGCTTTCATAAGGTTTAATTCTAACATTCAAGTTATTAAAACCTAAAGAAGAGATGTGATACTTAAGATTCACTCCATCCCACATTGGTTATTTAATATGTTTAAGGAAAGAAATTAAGTATGTTTTATGAACTAATTAGGTTCAATCCATGAATTACATCAATTTGATTACCCTTCTCCAAGCTTCTTTAATTTAATTAACCACTTCATCATGAGCCTTCAATGACATGCTTTGGGAAATTAAAATCAATAATGCACCTAAAGAGGTCTATAATATAATTAAGCTCATGCTTAAGACTTAATTAAATTAAAGAAGAGAAAATATTTAAGTTAAATACTCTTAAGATTTCCCACACCAATGGGGTAATCATAATTTCTTTCATGACTTTATGTTATTAAACACATAAAGGGATTAATGGGTTGCACTTGAGTTATTTAAATCAATTTCACTTGAATTTCATCATTAATTTTCTTAATTTACCCTTAATTACAAAACATGTTAATTAAGTTCAATAAGGGACTACTTTTGAAAATAATTAGGAAAAGGAATCCTAATTAATTCTTAAGTTTTTTTTCACTATTTTCACTATTTAATCAACCTTAATTTCTTAATTTCACTATTCATTAATTTTAATCATTATTAAATTATTTATAAGGGGTACTTAGGATTAAAATTTGGGATTTCCCAAATTACATGGTAAATAATTTCAAGAAAATATGGGAGGTAGAGGACATCCCATAGAATCAACATGTTAAATTTAGAATTAATTAACCAAGTAATTTACCCTTAATTAAGATAATTAGCCTAAGTTTTCAACTTTAATTAAGCACTATTCATTAGGCATTAATTGGGATTTTATTTTATTAAATTCTCCTCTATCTAGCTTTCAAAAATAAGTTTATTTGTATTTTTCAATATTTTCTAAAATTAGTTATGATTTTTGAAGTTTCTAACCATTTAAATTAAATTTTAAAACCTAATTAATCGATTTCAACTGTCGGTGTCATGTTGATGCTAACATATTAGTGCTTTCCATGTTGTGTCGTAATATTGGTTACTTAAAACATCCAACATGGTTTCTAACTTAGCGGCGGTAGATACGATTTTGTCCCATTCGATCTCATCGATGGTCAGATTAATCCCATGATTATGAAAGGATTAAATCAAGATTTCTAGCACGATTACTCATGGTCATTTGTTCTAATCACGTGCAATGGAAGGATAGTGATTCATTCTCCTACGAAGGCTGAAAGATGAACACTGTCCACTTTTCACCACTCGATCTGAGCTCATCAGAGCTCATTTGTTGGCAAAAATAACTCCAAAATGATCTAGGAAAATCCTACAGTGGAAATCACACAAAAATAAAATTTGCTTCACACAACAACACCTAAAAACTTCGGTTGCCAAATTTTTACCTTGTGAGCTAAAATAGTCCATCGATAGAGGTAGCTTCATCTTGATGAGATGAAGCCTTGTTGTGAAGTTCTCGATCTGCCTCCCTGCCGATCAGTTTGTGAGCCAAATGCCATTGAGAAAGTCATTATAGTTGGTCTAGGGGTGCCTTCTAGTGGTCGAATCGATTGAGAATCAATTTGTTTTGGATTGTCGGAGTGTGGTGAAGATGTAGTGAAAGTTAATTTAGCTTTGGTGGAGATTTGGTGAGGTTGGGCCGGGGAGGGTTTGAAGGGAGCTTGGCCTCACTGGCGATGGGGTGCATGAGGAGCTTGGGAAATGGTATAAGACTACTTGGAATGCTCAAAGGAAGGTCTCTAATTGGTTTTGAATGGAGGAGTATACTCTCCTCTCCACTTGAACCAAGGGCTGAGATTGGCTCAAGTTTTGGAAGTCATGTGGTCAAAGTTCATGGTCGAATGTGGCAGGGGATTGCTGAGGTGGATGTGTGTGAGAGGCTAAGGGAGTGTAGTGGGCTGCCATGGAGTGTACACTCCTCCTTAGGTGGACCAATGGTTGCCCATGAGTGAACTCACCCTCTCTTGGAAAAAGGCTAAACCCAACAACCTTAGGTTAGATTGGGTTAGTGGTTCTTTGTCCAAGAAAGGCTAAAGGTGGCTGCCAAGAGGTGGGGAGTTGGATCACCCCTCCAAATGGGGATTTTGTCCCATTTGAAGGGCTTGGTTCAATGGGTTTGTTGACAGCTTGACCATGAGTTGGGTCCACTTGGCTAGGCTGATGATGACCCAAGGATGAGTCATGCAATGTTTGGTTTAGTTTTTACTTGGTTTGGATGGTTTGGCTTAATTTGATTCATGTAGGTCAAGTGGGTCAAGGTGCTAAATTGACCATTTTGACCCAAATTAGGTCAAAGTGGGGGGTTTTATTAAGTTCAACTCATCATTTGGAATGAATTAGTGTTATTGGTTTGATTCAATTTTGACTGGAATTGGATTTGGTTTATATGGTTCATGTTGACCAATTTGAGAAAATTGGCCAAGTTGACGCATGAGCATGGGTGTATGTTCAATTGATCATTTATGATTGATTGGAAGAGTTGATTTGAATTTATTTGGATTATGGAGTGGTTTAATTCAATTTTACACTTTAGGTCAAATTGGGCTAAGTATAATGGTTGGGTCGACCAAATTAGGTCCAATTGAAGGTTGGATCATATTCAATTGGTGATTGATGAGAGTCATTGGTTATAATTGATTTGGCTAATAATATAATTTTATCCAATTTAGCCCTTTAGGTCACTTTGGGTTAACTTGGGTTAAGGTGGGTGGGGTGGGGGTTCAATTCAATTGAAGTTTGGTCTAATTGGACCTTTTAGGTCACCTTGGGTTAAGTGGTTTGGTCAAGTCAATTTGGAACAATTGAGGCTATGGATGGTTGGAATATATTCAATGATGAATTTGAAGTTGATTGGTGGCTTTGACTACAATTGATTTGAGTTTGATTGGGTTTTGACTCATTTGAACTCTTTAGGCCAAATGGGTCAACTTGAGTTACTTGAATCTAATCAATTTAGTTGGCTTGATTGCAAGTATGTTCAAATAGTTTGATATGATCTATTGAATAATTAGAACAATTGAGAGAACTTAGGTTGGTTTGAATAGAATTATAGGATTGAAGTTGGTTGGCTTGAGTTAAGGTTCAAACTAATTTGGCTTGGAGCTTGGATTCAGAATCAAATTCAATCATGGTCAATTGATGAGTTGAGGTTGAGCTTCAATCATTTGTCTTTGTTCAAATAAATTGGTGGGTATTAGTGTAGTTTAGGCTTTAGGGTAGGTGAATCCTACTCATCCCAAGGTAAGCTCTATGCCAGGTTAAGCTTAAATGTCTCTATGCACGGGTTTAGTATTCTCTTAGCCACTAGAAGTCTCTTAGCACTAAGGAAACATAAGTGTAGAAGAATCCTAGACCTAGAGTCGAATGAACAATCCTCACTTTGAAAGTGAGGGACAAAAGGACCCATAATAGGTGGGGTTGCAAGGTGCTCCACATTGACATTGAGATGATCAATGGCATCCAAGAAGGCCATGGATATCAAGGGAGGACAAAATGGAGGGCACCAAGAATTCAAATCTTTAGTTAAGTTTGATTTGTTTTGTTTTCATACCAAGGGTAGGAAAGAGAGTTCTTGAATTTGATTTAACTTGTTTAGAAGTTTGGTGCTGATGATTGAATCATTCCAAGAGCATGAATGAGAATTCATTGGAAGTGATTGGTTAAAGTTTATCTTCGTATGAAGAATGTGAAAGGAAATCCACTGGGACTGCATCATGCCAAGGGAATGAATGAAGATTTGTTGGGAATTGATAGGATTTAGATTAGGATTAGTTTGATTTAACTAGTTTGATTTAGTTGATTTAATTGGTTGATTGGGTTTCATTGGTCTGATTGGTCATGTTGAAGAATTTTGTTTGATTTTGGCAACTCATATCAATTTTGATTTTATATTTAATTCTTGAATTGATGTGGACCACGTTGGTTTGTGATGGGCCGCACTAAGGAAGGACCATAGAAGCCTAGACCTACCTTAGATTTACCACAAAAAAAAAGTACACTTATCCACAAAATGATACTACCTAAAGGGGCAACCATTAGGAGAGGGGCCATATGACATAATCCAAACCAAAGATAGTCACTTAGAAGCCTCAAGGGCATGATCCTAACCTTAAACATATGAGATTGGTGGTGTGCAATGAGTCACATTAAAGAAGGGCCATAGAAGTATGGACTTATCTTAGATTTCTTGACTCAAAGGGATAGTCTACTGAACATATAGTACTATCCTATGGGTTGTCCATCAGTTTGCAATTATCAAATTAAGAAGAAAGCTCAGGGACTCACATCTTCCAAAGTGGAATCAACCACCAGGGTGACCCTCTGATCATGCAGCAAGTCGAACAAGACCTAAGTTGACTACTAAGTGAGGGCCTCTAGGGTCTTATCTTGGTTTAAATAGTCAAGGTGATTCCTATAGGGCATTTTGCTGACATTGCCCAAAAATAAATAGGATTCCTATTTGGGAAAAAGTGCCACTAGGGGTATCATAATCAACAAAACATTTTATTTTATTTGTTTATTTATTTAGTATGGACCTTGTTTGTTTGTGATGGGCCACACTAAGAAGGAGACATGGGGGGCTTTGGCCTATCTCAGATTTACTGACCCAAGGGGTAGTCTGTATATCCGTAGTATGGAGCTTCCAACCAATGGGTGGCTACTAGAAAATGGGAACTATCCATTCTAGTAGTAACCTAGGTCATGGTTAGATGGGGTCATGAATACTTGATCCAAATAGAATGTCTATAAGGATGGCACCTCTAGGGAAATACATAAAGCTTATATATGTACGGTGGCTGACTCAAGGAGAAAGCGTGGGGACCCACATATACCTAAGCAGTGTTATCCACCGGATGAGTTGCTATTAGCAAAGCAACCTAAGGTGCTCATCAATTTATGATGATCAATCTTGGAAGAAAGCAATGGGGACTCACATCTTCCTAAGAGGAACCGATCATCAGGACAATCTGTCATCAACTAGACAACTACTATTTGGCTTAGGGTGATGAGGACTAAACCCAAGCTTGAAGTACTCAAGAGGAAGAGGAGCCACTTTGGGTCTTATCCTAATCATCAGATGTATATACTTGAACCCGGTCAGACAAAATGGATGGCTCAAAAAAGAAAAAGAGCTCACATCTTCTAAAACCTAATCGTTCATTGGGATAGTCTATTAGTCATACAATAAGAACTAACTAACAAGGTGCATCAGGGTAACCATTAGGGTGATTCACTAGTTAAGTCAAAACCTAACCTAGAAAGCTATCAAGTGAGGGGATGCTATTGTCTTATCTGACTTAAAATAGCCCAAAGCAACTAGATTTAGGGTTGTAATTTATGTTTGTGTGTAACTTTGTGTTTATGTTGTGCTTATTAGAATAGGATGCCACTTAGGTTCTCTTACACCTATCCTAAACACACAAGGAGTTTATTAATCAAAGACATTTGAATTCAAAAAATAATTCAATTAAATGAACCTTTCATTGATAAAGGGATTATTTGAAACAATGTTTGTGCATAATATTTCCTTAGATAAAGCCCATTGATTGGAAACATCAGGTGTTTGCCTTTATAGTTGATTAGTTGGTAGGAACCACCTTGATAAGCCTTTTATGGTGAAAGAGCCTTCCCAAGTAGGTTCAAACTTGCCACCCATCTTACGATGGGCTACAATTGGTCTCCTTAGAACTAAAATGATCTCTCTAACCCAAAAAGCTCTAAGATGAACCAATTTGTTATGATCTTGAACCATTCTGATTTTATATAGTTTGAGGTTCTGGCATGCCCGCAGGCATCTCTCCTTTAGACCTTTGAGCTTTTCCAATCGTAGCTTAGAATTTTGCTCAGTTGTAATCTTACCACCCATAGTTATCCTTAATGATGGGAGTTACACCTCTAAGGGAAGAATGGCTTCCAACCCATACACTAAAGAGAATGGGGTAAATTGTGTTGGAGTTCTATAGGTGGTGCGATAAGCCCACAAAGCTTCAACTAACTGTTCATGCCATTGTTGTTTGTTATCATCGAGCATCTTCTGAGTATTCAGATGAGAGTTTCTGAAGGCTTCCACCAAACTATTCGCTCGAGGATAGTAGATGGTAGAGTACCTCCTATCTATGTTGTGTTTTTGAGCAAAATTATTGATGTTGGTGCATTTATAGGTTGTACTATTATCGAATATGATTTAATGGGGTACTCCAAATCTATATATGATATGGTTCTTAAGATATTGGAGAACATGTTGAGCTTTGACTTCCATAAGCAGAATCACCTCCACTCACTTGAAGAAATAATTCATAGCTACTAGAATGAACTGATGGCCATTGGATGATGGAGGATCAATTTGACCCACTATGTTTATACCCCAACACTCGTATGACCATGAATCTTCAATTAGAATGTTGGGTGGTTGATGTAGAACTACTCCATGCACTTGACACTAGTTGCAGCGCTTTGCTATGTCCATGTTATTTGTGATCATCAACAGCTAGTAATTCCCAAGCCTCATGACTTTGGCATTTATCTTAGGACGACTTGTGAGCTCTAGATAACAAGAACCTCGATAATGATCTCATGGGCTTGATGTTTGCTTAAACATCACAACCACATACGATTGAAGGACCATCGATATAAGATGCCATCAATGAAAGCATAAGAGACTGCTTATTGTATGACCTAATGGGCTTGAGTGTTCTATTGAGGTATTTTGCCTTTGTTGAGATAATCAATGAAGGGTTGCCTCCAATCTAATTATTCATCCTTTTCAGAAATGGCAATCTCCCCTTTAAGAGTATATTTATTGACAAGTTCAACATTAATAAGAGGTAGGATCTATCTATTATGAACCTCAATTGATATGGACTCATCTTCAAGACATGAAAACTCTTTAGTGAGCTAGGCCAAGGACTTAAACAAAATCATGATCAAAACTAAATTAAACCTTGAGATTTTCTCCTTACTATGGTTATGATTTCTTTATATTCATTTTTTTAACCCTTCTCAAGACTTCTCTTAAGACTTCATTCTTTAGTCTTAAACACATCTTTAATTTTTTTTTAGAAGACTTAGCCAAAATCATCTTAAGGGTGTTAAAATTTCAATTCATTTATTTTCTCAAAAACTCCAAATCATTCTATTTAAATCTCCATATTTGATTGAAATATGAAAATCAAATCATCAAATCCATCAAAATTAAATTTCAAATTTAATCCTAAATTCCCTAAATCTTTAAATTCCCTTAAGGACTTAACCAAAAACATGATCAAAACTAATTCAAATGATTCTCAAAACATTTATATTCTCTCTCTTATATGTCTCTCTATATATATATATAATATAAATATATCATTCAAATCAAATCAAATTAAATTTAAAATCCTTTCCTTAATTTAAACAAAATCATGATCAAAACAAAACCTTGAGATTTTCTCATATCATTTATATTCTCATTTATATTCACATTTATAAATGAAATATAAATTATAATCAAAACCATTCAAAATTCAAATTCAAAATTCAACTCAAATTTTCTTAAGTCCCTTTAATTTTCCATTAAGATAGCAAAATCATCTTAAAATCAAAACCTCAAATTCATGATTTTCTAACTTATATATATTTTATATACTCTATTTAAATGAAATATCAATCAAATCCAATCAAAATTAAATTTCAAAATCAAATTCAAAACCTTTAAATTCCTTTAATGAAATTTCAAATAAATCAAACTATTTCTTTAAAACTTATAAATATTTATATTTCATATAATATGTAAATATAAATATCAAATCATTTTCCAAATTAAATTAAAATTCACTTAAATTCCTTAAATCTTTAAAACCAACTTTGGATTAACCAAATTGATTAAACCAAATCATATATTCTCATCATATTAACAATATCATATATTAATCAAAAATTCAAACCAATCAAACTCAAATCAAATCAACTTCAAAATCAAACCTAAATCAAAATTCAAAGCCAAATTTGAAACCATTGATCCAATTCACTCTGACCTATATTTAACTTCAATCAAATAATCAACCACCCTTTTCAACTTTTCCATTTTGAATATAAATCAAATGTCAAAATTTGATCTCAAAATAACCAATAGGTTATCCATTCAAAATCACTTATAACTTCAAATCAATTCCAACTAAGTTGAAACTTGACCCAATTGTTCACTTGACCCAAAGTGACCTAAAATATGTTAGCCAATGAACTTAACCAAATTGATTGAAAACCAAAATATCCCTCCCTTGATTACAACCCAAATGATTAATCAAATATCAAATGGGTCAAATAGTTAAACCATTGACAAAGTAGTCATATTAACCCAAAAATATATCAAATTGACAAACCAAGCCAAAACATTTCAAATGGTCATATGACTTTACTACCAGTTTGTTGACCAATTGGTCAACCCCAAATTTGACCCATTTATTCTAAAACTTGAACCAAAAATGGATTCCAAATCCAATGAAACTTGGACTTTAGTTTCTCCACATGAGATGTTGAATGAAAAATAGAAAAAATGATAACACCACCAGCCCAAACATCAATGGTATTTTTGACCCCTCTTCAAATCATTGAGCTTTCCTACCCAACTTTCATGGTCAAAATGGGTTTGGTCAGCCATTTATCCCTAGACTAGTCAACCATGGTCAAAATTGACCAAACCCAATTAGCTCAAATTGGACATGGGATTCAATCCATGCTTGGATGAACAACCATGTGACACTTAAAATAGCAATGACCTCTCCAACTCCTGATTAGATGAAATGGCAATTGGCCATCCATCCTTAATATACTCCCCTAATTCACTAGTTTGAATTTACTCTGGGTTAGCTTGGAACCCTAGACCCATCTGAGTACTCTAGACTAGAAATTTGAATTCATCTCTTGGTTTTGCATAGTGCAAATATGGGAGCTCAATCAAATAACTTTCTCCACTTGACCTCCTTATTACTCTTGACCTCCATCAATCAAGTCAAATTAATAGCTCATCTAAAGTTCTAGAGGCAGGAAGAGCTCAATTCAATCAAATTTAAACCCAAATGGTGGTGTTGGTCCTCTCATTTTCCTAATCCAAGGCCTAGGAATTTTTAATGGGGCTTCATCTCCACTGGCAAGCTATCTCAGCATGGTGATCACCTCAATGAGGTATGGAATTTTCAATCACTAAACTCAATGTGGTGAGGAGCTTTTGTGAAGGAAATCTTCTGTCAAATTTTTCACCATTGGATTTATGGTTCTATCTCTCTAAATGGTGTGGGTTAAATTTTGTGTGATTCCATGTTAGATGAGTTTATCTCCCTTTAGATCATGGGTATCCCCTTGATCCTCGGGAAGAACTTGGTTTTGCTATCCATCCACACATTTTAGATGGACGGCTAAGATTATTTAGCATGTTTAGTAATCTGAATTTCCTTTTAAAACCAGGGGAATTCTCTCATCGATCGGGAGAATATACATGCACCACCTTTTGAGTTGACAACTTAGTTGCCCCTCTCACACATGCATGTAAAGTGCAAACCGCGCCACCACATGCACCATCACTAAGGATTAAGCGAGGATTAGATAAGCAATTTAATTTCTAATTAATTGAGAACTTCTAAAATTCATAATTCCCTCTAGAAAATTAGAAAAATAAAATGAAAAATGCTATAGAAGATAATTTCATCTAGAATATTTTAAAAATGGTTTCAATGGATTTTGAATTACTCTTTTCTCAATTTGGGTTTCTTTGGGAATCTTAATTAGCTAATTATCCTTTAATTGGGTCATCAATTAATCTCAAATTTTGGGGTTCATTTTGGGGATGACATCACTCCCTTAATTTTCTTGAGATTTATTTGAGCTCGATTGGGAAAATTGCTATCTCATTAATTACCCCTTTCATGTAATTAAGCATAATTAGGACATTATTAATTGGATTTACCTTATGATTGGGGTTGATTAAGGTCGATCTAGTAAGTAAGAGGTCTATGGAATAATTTTGGGGCATTCCCCCCAAGCTCCCTAAACCCCTCTTCTCTAATCTCCCTCTTAATTGGGGTTAATTCATTAATTACCCCTTAATCAATTTTCAAAATTCTAAAAGTTCCAAAACTTAATTAATCTACCTTGGGTAGATGCTTGGGTGTTTGATAGCCTAAGTTCAATTAAGAAATCAAAATCCAATTCACATGTGTGAAAGGGTATTTGAAATTACTTAAGTTAAACCCCTTAGCTTAATTAACTTTTAATTGTGAGCCAAATTGCATTAGGCCTTTTCATTATTAGGTGCATTACAAATTTAAATTCCTTGTGGGTTTTATGTCATCTCATTGGCTCATAATTATTTAGTTAATTCTTCAAAGGTGGTGTAGGGTTAATTAAGTCACTTAATTCTAACCAACCTAATCTCATAAAATGGATCTAATTATCTAAAATTGAACAAAAATATCAAACACATGTCAGAATGGGTTAAGAAAAGTAAAATCATCTCCCCTTTCAAAATTAAATCAAACTTCAAACTAAACAAAATCACTTGGAAATTCACTTTGATTTATTCTAAATTTTCTTATTCTATAAGAATGTCTTTGGATTTAAGTGAAGTGAGTTTTATTACATGGTTTCATTGCTTTGGGCCTTTCCCCAACATGTTAAGTTGTATGCCATGTGATTCCATACATTCATAATTTCATTTCTTAAATTTTAAAATGAAATTATTTACTTTTATGTCAAACTTGCATGTGTTGGCTAAAGTAGAAATATGAGTGGCTATTATCACTACTAAATCCAAATTATTTTCAAAACCTATAAATGAAATATCAAATCTTAAAGTATGCTACTTATACTTTAATTATAATCTTGCATGTGAAAGATTATAAAGGTATGTTTAGTATAGGTTTCCTTTCTTTCTTATGTTAGTATAGCTTTGAATAGGAATTTGGTGAAGTTTATGATTCATTTGAAAAACCTAATGCTCACCTAATTGCATATCCTATTCATCCCTATCTAATCAGAAAGGTTACCTACATTTCATACATAAATTGCATAAACAAAAATGAATCCATTAAACAACTTTTGCATTTTCCTTTTCTATTCCATTTCTTTTATATACATGTTTGTACTTAAGGAAAGTGGTATATTAGTCGGACAACCCGAGGTTGAGGCTTTAAGTATATAGTAGGTCTTGTACTACTCTGGTTAACAATGGCTCACTTATGCCTTTCTTACTTTCATGTATGTATGTGAAATTTTGGATAAGGAAAACCTTTTCTACTTAAGAAAAATCATGCATATTCAACTTCTAAATTTTCTTAAATGGATTACTTAGCATGCATCATAAAGTGTGTTAAATACTCTCATTTGCATGTATGTATGCTTAGGGTATGTCCATATGCATGTTATATATGTTGGGAAAGAAATGAAGTAATGTGTGTTATGTGAATTTTGATTCATTTTATTTAATCTTAAAATGCCTTTCTTTTTGAATAGGTTTGTTTAGAGTTTATCTAAACTTAGGATTGATTAAAAGATGTAATCAAAACATTCACCTAAATGAAACTAAATTATGAACCTACTTTAGAAATTACTTAGGTTAGGGAAGGAAACAAAAGTTCTTTTCTTTTTCCCTCCCCTCATAACTTAGTAATTAATTGTAAGATCCATTTAAACCAAATCAAAACATGAAATAAAATCAACCCAAAACACTTAAACAACTTAAATGAAACTTCCCCCCTCCCCTCTAAGTTGAACATTTTCTTCACACTTAAAAATTTGAACCTAAAGCCCTAGCTAAGCATACCACACAAACCTTCAAAATACACACATTAGCCTAAGTCACCACTTCTAGCCTTAGGTTAGGTCGGTGCATGATTTGATGTTTATTTTGTTTTGTGATATATGTTTTAGACTGGATGTTAGGGTGTATGCTTGTAGAATGAATGGTAGGATGTTATTAGTCTAACTATTTTTGTAGGGGATTGTGCTTATGGGAGCTATCATAAATAAAATATAAATACTTTTTCTTGCAAGTGCTTTATACCCCTAAGCATAATCCATAGGCTAGGTGGACTTGGTCACCCATGTGTAGGGTGATAAGTCCAATATACATGCTTTGGATTTGTGTGGTGTGTTTTAGCTAACCTTTGTTTTGCAAGTGTTAGTTAGATTTTCACTTTTCCTTTTCATGTAAAATTTATGCAATTAGGATTTTTGAATGATTTGTTATGGGGATTAGGATGAACATTGGTCATAAGATTCTATCTTATGCACCATTTGAAGCTTTGGAGCATCCATCTTCCAACCATCCAAAAGAATGAACCAAAAAAAAGAAAGAAGAAAAGAAGAAAGAAGAATAAAGCTTGAAGACCACCATAATAATGAATTCCTTTGTTTAACTATAATATTCATTTGTAATCTAGGTTGTATAAGAGGAGAGCTTAGCTACCCATATTTGATATTTTGTGGTGGTGCCCACCACGACCATTTATTCTTTTGTGATTAGCTTTATAAATTGTTTGATGATTTTTTAGCTTATTAAGTGGCATGCTTTTCCTAGTTTCTTCCTTGCTTTATGTATATGGATGTGGATTAGGCTCTTTAGATAAAATAAATCTTTTACCCAACTTAATAACTCAAATAAAATTAAATAACTTATAACCTCACCTAAAGCTTAGATTAAAATCAAGATAAAATAATTAGCAACCCCTTAGCTGGATGAGCATTTCTTTATAATAGCATGCACAAATGCATCTTATTTCACTCTTGATTGGAGGGCTTCCATCTTTGCCAAAGAACTTTGGCTTGACCTGTGAGAGCCATGGTGAAAACTCAACTCCTCCCTTCTCGCTAATTTTGGTCAATAATCTTCTTTCTCATGCATTAGTCATAAAAATCCTATTAGCCTGAGTCAAAAATAATTGTCCAAAATGAAAATAAAAATGAAATTTAAAATGCATTAGATTTAGGTCATTTGAAGCATGTCCCTTTACATGATCTAGTCTCTTTTTTAGTGAGTTTAAGGACTTAGTATCTTTCTAATAAATAATAGCTTAGCTATCTTGCATAAGCATAAAGACTTGCCTACATATATTTAAAACTATAGGAGGAGTTGGTGGCCTCCTGATGTAAGTCCGAGTTGTCGGGTGGTTTATACTCTCTTGTGTAGGAAAACCAATTACCCAATTTTGCTTTAGATTTAGATTGTGCTTCCAAGCTCCCTAGATTTAGGTTTTGATGCTTCTTCCTTTGGGCCATAAGCATAATTCCTCACCTCTTAGGCATTTCCTTAATCTTGTGTTAAAGAATCATATGCCCTAACTTTCTAATGAAAAATACAACTCAAACAAACTAAATCAATTTCTAAAATGTAAAGCCCAATTATAGGATAGTTTGAGATGCTCGTTAGGCTTCCTAGCATCATGGGCATTTCTTACTTATCTTCCATTTTGGCTTCGATAATAACTCCCTCTTTTGATCAATCCCATTTTGATCTTCAAACATAAACCAATCAATTGATATTCCTTTCCTATTGAAATCTTCAAAGACAATGATCATTTACCTTAATCGAGTTTTCATAAAGGATTCTATCCTTTAGGATGTAATTAACTATGGGAGCTTTATAGGGAACTTACGAACCATTTTAAAATAAACCGCTTTACTTTTCTATTTAAAGTAGGGGAAGAATCTCTGTACATATGCGACCCATCATCATTAGGAATCCTTGAGGTGATTGGTTCCATTAAAGGGTAGTGACTTCTATCTTTCGAGATAGTACACTATTTTCTTGATGATGTATCCGATCACTGAATAAGAAATCTCTAGATTTGTGACATCCTAAAAAAATGAATTTCTATAGGTATCTTCTTTCTTTTCTTCACAGATTTCATAGGCGACTCCTATAAGGAATTTATTAACCAACAGATTTTTTTGGCGACTCCACTGGGGTTGGTTCCTCTCTCCATCTTCAGTAAATGATCATTGTCTTTGAGTATCGATAGTGGGTTTGTACTTTGGTATGAATCCAAGACTATCCTTCTTTCCATTGGCACTTAGCTCATTTCATTCTTGAGTTAAGTTAGCCAACATCTTTAGGTTTTAGGACTACATTCCTTGTTGGTCTTAAAACCCCGTTGGGTTCTCCAATGGGTAAAATAAAAATATCTAAATAAAAGAAAAAAAATTTTAAAGACTTCCTCCTTATCATTTTCATGATAAGGAAGGGTTCATCCTAAAATAAATAAATCTTTCATAAAGAATTTTGCTTTTCAAAAGCACCTAAAAAATTTTCCAAAAATTTTATCACCCCATTTAACAATTCTCATAATTATTACATGTAGGGATTTTCAAAAATAAAATTAACACCATTTTCCAAAAGCACAAATGAACATCTTTTATCAATTTATTTTGATGAAGATTTTATTTTCAAAATAAAATGAACAATTATCTTCCCAAAATAAAAAAAAAAAATGAAGTTTTCAAAAAGCACACATGAACCTTTCCATTCAATACACTCACCTATTGAATGGAAGAATTTTCAAATAAAATTATTATTTAGTTTTATTAGTTAGTTATTAGTTTATTAGTTTTAATTAGTTATTTATTTTGTTAGTTATTATTAGTTATTATTTATTTAGTTTTAGTTAGTTATTAGGTTTAGTTATTCGTTATTTTAGTTTGTTAGATTATTTAGTTTTTTAGTTTTTAGTTATTTAGTTTATTATTATTAGTTTTTATTAGTTATTATTTATTAGCTAGTTAGTTAGTTTATTAGTTATTTATTAGTTATTAGTTATTAGTTTATTAGTTTATTAGTTTATTATTTTATTATTATTTTAGTTAGTTCTTAATTTTTTATTAGTTCAAGATTTTAGTTATTATTTATTATTTTATTTGGTTTAGTTTAGTTTTTTAGGTTTATTTTATTATTAGTTTTAATTAGTTATTAGTTAGTTATTAGTTTTGTTTAGTTATTAGTTATTAGTTATTTGTTTATTAGTTTATTTTTTATTTATTTTAGTTATTATTAGTTATTAGTTTTTTAGTTTTATTATTTTATTAGTTATTAGTTTAGTTAGTTTATTTATTTTATTATTAGTTATTATATTATTAGTTTTAGTTATTAATTTTTTTATTAGTTAGTTATTTAGTTATTTTGTTAGTTTAGTTAGTTTAGTTATTATTATTATTTAGTTTATCAGTTATTAGTTTATTAATTTTAGTTAGTAGTTATTAGTTTATTAGTTATTGGTAGTTATTAATTTTTTTTATTTAGCTATTTAGTTTTATTATTAGTTATTAGTTTATTAGTTTTAGTTAATTTTATTAGTTATTTATTTATTTATTATTATTATTTAGTTATTAGTTAGTTTTTATTTCGTTGTTAGTTTAGTTATTTATTAGTTAGTTTTAGTTATTTAGTTTAAGTTTAGTTTTTTAGTATTTTTATTTAGTTATTATTATTAGTTTATTATTATTTTTATTATTTATTAGTTATTCATTTATTATTTATTTATTAGTTATTATTAGTTTTTTATTAGTTATTATTATTATTAGTTTAGTTATTATTTAGTTATTAATAGATTAGTTATTTAGTTATTTATTAGTTAGTTTACTTTATTAGTTAGTTATTAGTTTAGTTTTTTATTATTTGTTTTATTTGTTTTTATTAGTTATTTACAAGTTAGTTAGTTTATTATTAGTTTATTTATTATTTATTTACTTATTAGTTTAGTTATTTTATTATTTATTATTAGTTTATTAGCTTTATTAGTTTTATCATTAGTTTTTTATTAGTTAGGTTTTAGTTTTTTGGTTATTATTAGTTATTATTAATTATTAGTTATTATTAGTTATTTAGTTTATTAGTTTATTATTAGTTTAATTATTATTAGTTTAGTTTTATTTTTTAAGTTATTTAGTTAGTTTTTATTAGTTATTAGTTTATTAGTTTATTAGTTAGTTAGTTTTATTAGTTTAGTTTAGTTTTTTTTATTAGTTTTGTTAGTTTAGTTAATTAGTTTATTTAATTTTTCACCACAATAACAATACAAATTTTTGAAATTAATTCAAGAAGAAGATCAAACCCTCCTCACACATTCACAACTTGTATTGAGATAAATGAAGATGCAACATATACAATGATTATCAATATTTTTGAAATGGTATCATATCAAACTAAGGAAAACAAATCCATTCTTGATTACCAAAATTATGTTATCCATTGCGAACATATTTTCATTAGTACAAAGAGATCTTCTAATGTAAAGAGCATTTTAATTGTTAATTACCAAATCTCTTCATGAAAAGAGATAATAAAAATAAAAAAAAATACCAAAGATCCATGCTAAGTTATATCCCATGAAAAATATTATTATAACAAATTGATTAACTTTTATATTCAATAAATTTAGACTTTTTTAATGATTTAAGATTATAATATCAAATGAAAAAAAAAAAGAGCAACTAAAGGACTTTGTGAACACTTACTTTTGAAATATGAAATTCCTTTAAAATTTTAAAAGAAAAATAAAATAGAAAATATTAAATCAAAGAATAAATGTTAAATAAATCACCAAATAAAGAGTATTCTTAAAAAGACAAAAGAAAAAGGCCGAGATCAAATGCCACAAAAGTACCAAAATTTCCTAATATCATCCTTAATGATCAAATTTGGTCCCGAATAAAAAAATAATCAAGTGGTCATCGATTTTTTATGATATCAACCAAAATTTTCAAAGAAGATTTCCCACTTCTATGCTAGAACTCATGGTTTTTTTCTCATATTCAATATCACATCATTTCATGATATAGTCTCTTTTATAGATGAGTCATCAAAATATAATGAAATTAAAATGATAATGAAAATTGATAAACTCACTAAAATGCACATTTAGAGTCTCAACAGATAAATTCTCGGGCATTATAATTCTGATGTCGGGGCACTAAAATCAATTTGTTAAAGATCAAAACTATCTTGGACATATCAATAACTTAAAACATAAAGCAACAACTTTTGCTCAATGTGGTCCGACCTATTCAAAGATTCATTTCCAAACTATAATGTATGTGCCAACACTTGTGAGATTTGAATGGGGCAGTATATCTTAGGTAGTGTTTAACATCAAGCAATACCTACTTTAACCACCCATTTTAATAACCCCATTTCTTGATGAATTATTGAGAACTTTGCTGATCCAAATTAATAAGAACATGAAAGAAATTTTGAATCACACCTTGATGAATTATTGATCATCTTGTGACTAATAAAATTTGAACTTAAAAAACTCACTTAAATGGACGTTCAAAATCTCTTAGCCGATTTTGAGCTTCATAGTACAATTTAGGGGCAATGAAATTGACTCTAAGAATACCTTAAACTATTAGCACTTAAAACCAAACCTCTTAGTTATCTTCCATCCCATTGTATGACTAATGAAAAAGCATATTTGAATGACATATTACATGTTACACAATGTATGACAATATTAAGCAATACATGCTACAATCACCCATTCTAGCTACAATTCTAGGAGGTGAATCATTGATATAACTAGCACTAGACAAATCATTGGATGATTTGTAAGCCCTAATTATGAGCACGAGAAAAAATGCCTTTTATTAAACTAATCATTAATTGAAAACAACATTGGTTGACTCTAATTTTCACAGTGCAATAGCTTTGGCATCATAAGCTCCAAGTATAAGATCACCCTAATTCCAAAAGTAAACCCTCTATAATACTTAGTTGACTAAGATTGCTCTATTGGGTCAATTAGCCAGATGGTCAAGTGATCCTACTATAGCTTAGCATTACATTTGTCACACAAAAAGATCAAAGAACAAGTATTTGTGGAATTCTTGGAAACTTCGCCTTATATCAACTAATAGATCACTTATGATTCCCAGACAATGATGCATTGATTGTAGGCCTAGAGTATATATCAAAAAGGTATTCAACAAATTAAATAGTTATTTACTTGTGTAAATAATACCCTATATCATTGCTTGACCAACAATCCCTCATCATACAAATTAAAAGCATGAATAGTTATTTACTTATTAAATAATATCTTATATCATTGCTCATTCAATTAAATGTAGATGCGATTGCATTAACAAAGAGGAAAACTAAAATGTAGTAAGCAAGGTCCATGAAAGATACTATGAGGTACATCAATTTGGCCCCAAAATGAAAACTTGATTCAAATATTTGGGTACAACTATCCAACCATGATCAAGAATTGCATGGTTCATGCACAAAAGTGGCATAAATGTCAAATACATAATCATGCCCAACATCAACCTCTAACCCACTTCCTCGACAATAACATCGGCTCTTTGAATGCTAGGTATGGATATCATTGGCCCAATACGTTATCCTAAAAAACATAAGTTCATCCTAACGATAATGAGACTTCTCAAAGTAGGTAGAAGCAACACCCCTAAAAAAAGTCAAATTAAATAATGTGATGTTATTCTTTTGAGATCTCATTGTAGGCAAATTTAACATGCAAAGAAGAATCATATCACACAACATTAATCAAAAACACAAAAATCTTCAATTTTTCTTGTCCATGATATGTTGGTCATTTGATTGATTGTCTCTGTCATCACATCAATGGAAATTTGGTTGGCAAGACTACTATGTCATCTAAGTATTACCAAGATGGACCTATAAACTCATTAAATCACAAAGAGATTGTATATTCATCATCATCAACTCATCCAAAAATATAGATATATAAAATCTCCATGCTCAAATAGCTATCGACTCGACTAATGGACTTGTATTGGTGTAATATGGGACCTCCATATTGACATCTTAGCATAAAAAATTAGTTTATTTTGTTTTAGTTAGTTTAGTTAGTTTAGTTTTAGTTTTATTGTTGGTTTTAGTTATTAGTTATTTAGTTTAGTTAGTTGGTTTTATTAGTTAGATTTAGTTTTATTTTTTTTTTTATTTAGTTAGTTTAGTTAGTTTATTTTTTTATTTATTTAGTTATTTATTATTAGTTATTATTAATTATAAGGTTTTATTAATTATGTTTTGTTTTATTAGTTTAGTTTTTATTAGTTATTTAGTTATTAGTTATTAGTTATTTTAGTTAGTTATTAGTTAGTTTTTAGTTTTATTAGTTATTAGTTTTATTATTTATTAGGTTTATTAGTTATTATTATTATTAGTTTATTATTATTAGTTTATTAGTGGTTATTAGTTTTTTGGTATTTAGTTTTTATCATTTTTTATTAGTTATTAGTTAGTTTTTTTTATTATTATTAGTTTTAGTTTATTGGTTATTAGTTTTTTAGTTTTTATCTATTAATATTTTTAGTTAGTTATTATTAGTTAATAGTTTAGTTTTTAGTTTATTATTGGTTATTAGTTATTAATTTATCAATTTAGTTTTATTAGTTTATTATTATTATTATTTTTATTTATTATTTTATTTTTGGTTATTAGTTTTTTTAGTTATTAGTTATTAGTTATTTAGTTTTTTATTATTGGTTTTAGTTATTTTTTATTATTAGTTTTATTATTTAGTTATTATTATATTATTATTATTATTATTATTTTATTATTTTTAGTTATTAGTTTATTTTATTGTTAGTTTTATTTAGTTATTATTTATTATTATTGGTTATTTATTTATTATTTAGTTATTGGGTTTTTATTATTAATTATTGGTTATTATTATTTATTAGTTTAATTATTAGTTTAGTTATTAGGTTTATTTTATTATTAGTTATTATTATTAGTTTATTAGTTTATTTTAGTTATTATTATTAGTTATTAGGTTATTAGTTTTAGTTTATTGGTATTATTATTTAGTTTTATTAGTTTGTTAGTTCAATTATTATTTTTAGTTAGTTATTAGGTTTAGTTAGTTTATTATTTAGTAAGTTATATTAGTTATAAGTTTATTAGGTTTTTAGTTATTATTAGTTTTATTAGTTTTATTAGTGTTATTATTTATTATTTATTAGTTAGTTTATTAGTTATTAGTTAGTTTATTATTATTAGTTATTAGTTTAGTTTATTATTAGTTTTTTTAAATATTTATTTTTTAGTTATTAGTTTTTATTTAGTTTTATTATTATTATTAGTTTTAGTAATTTTTTATTTATCATTATTATTTATTTATTAGTTATTGGTTTTATTTATTAGTTATTATTAATTTTAATTAGTTATTATTAGTTTATTAGTTTATTAGGTTATTTTTTTAGGTTTTAGTTTTATTATTATTATTAGTTTTTATTTGTTATTAGTTTTAGTTTTTTTAGTTTATTATTATTTAGTTTTATTAGTTTTAGTTTATTAGTTTTAGTTAGGTTTATTATTTAGTTTATTATTTTTATTATATTATTAATTTAGTTTATTATTAGTTTTTAGTTTATTTTATTATTAGTTTTTAGTTTTTAATTATTATTTAGTTATTTAGTTATTATTAGTTAGTTATTTATTTAGTTAATATTAGTAATTTATTTATTAATAGTTTATTAGTTTAGTTAGTTTAGTTAGTTTTTTTATTTTTAATTACTAGTTTATTATTATTATTATTATTATTATGTTTTTAGTTATTAGTTATTAGTCATTAGTTAGTTTTAGTTAGTTTATTAGTTTATTAGTTAGTTCTTTTTAGTTATTAGTTATTATTATTATTATTATTATTATTATTAGTTATTAGTTATTAGTTATTATTTTTTGGTTATTAGTTTATTAGTTAGTTGGTTTATAAGTTATTAGTTTTGTTTATTGGGTTTTATTAGTTATTTAGGTTTTAGTTTGGTTTTAGTTTAGTTGGTTTTTATTTATTTTTTGGTTATTAGTTATTTTATTTTTATTAGTTTTATTAGTTTTATTATTATTATTTGTTAGTTTTAGTTGGTTATTAGTATTTAGTTATTTGTTTAGTTATTTTTAATTTATTATTATTGGTTTTAGTTTTATTATTTAGTTATTTATTAGATTAGTTTTATTGGTTTTAGTTTTGGTTTAGTTATTATTATTATTAGGTTTTATTAGTTTATTAGTTAGTTATTGTTGGTTATTAGTTTAGTTTTATTAGTTTTAGTTTTTTATTGGGTTATTGGTTATTAGTTATTATTAGTTATTATTTATTATTTGTTATTATTATTATTATTAGTTTTAGTTTAGTTATTATTTTTAGTTAGTTATTAGGTTTAGTTTGTTTATTATTTAGTTAGTTATATTAGTTATAAGTTTACTAGGTTTTTAGTTATTATTAGTTATTATTAGTTTATTATTTATTATTTATTAGTTTATTAGTTATTAGTTAGTTATTATTAGTTATTATTATTAGTTATTAGTTTAGTTTATTATTAGTTTTATTAGTTATTATTATTATTAGTTTTAGTTATTATTAGTATTATTATTTTGTTATTAATTATTAGTTTTAGTTATTATTTATTATTAGTTTTTTTATAGTTATTATTATTTTATTAGGTTTTAGGTTTAGTTTCTTTATTATTATTATTATTAGTTATTAGTTATTAGTTATTATTTTTTAGTTTATGTTTATTTAGTTTTTAGTTTATTAGTTTTAGTTAGGTTTATTATTTATTTTTTAGTTAGTTTAATTAGTTTAGTTATTATTAGTTTAGTTTACTATTAGTTATATAGTTTATTTTATAAGTTATTAGCTTTTATTAGGTTTTAGTTATTTCTTTGTTATTTAGTTATTATTAGTTATTTATTTATTTAATTATTATTAGTAATTTTTTATTATTAGTTTATTAGTTATTAGTTTAGTTAGTTTAGTTAGATTTCTATTAGTTTTCTATTATTAGTTTATTATTATTATTAGGTTTTAGTTATGTTATTAGTCATTAGTTAGCTTTAGTTAGTTTATTAGTTAGTTTTTTAGTTATTAGTTTATTATTTTAGTTATTAGTTTATTAGTTAGTTTTTTAGTTATTAGTTAGTTTAGTTTATAAGGTTTTATTATTTTTATTAGTTATTTAGGTTTTAGTTTAGTTTTTAGTTTAGTTAGATTTTATTTTGTTTAGTTATTATTTATTTTATTATTCATTTATTAGTTTCATTATTATTATTATTATTATTATTATTTTAGTTTTTTAGTTATTATTACTTTTAGTTTTATTAGTTTTTCAGTTTTTATTATTAGTTATTAGTTTTATTAGTTATTAGTTTAGTTAGTTATTAGATTTTATTAGGTTATTTGTTTTGATTGTTTATTAGTTTTATTAGTTAGTTATTTATTTTATTAGTTTTTTATTAGTTTAGTTTTATTAGTTAGTTTAGTTATTTAGTTTATTATTATTAGTTATTTAGTTTTATTATTAGTTATTTGTTTATTTATAATTATTATTTAGTTAGTTTAGTTTTTATTAGTTATTATTTGGTTTAGTTATTTGGTTTTATTTTGGTTATTAGTTATTAGTTATACTCTTAGTTTTAGTTATTATTTTATTTATTTATTAGTTTAGTTACTATTAGTTAGTTATTTAATTATTATTACTTTATTTTTTTAGTTATTAGTTTATTATTTATTAGTTATTTAGTTTATTAGTTTAGTTTTTATTATTATTTTATTATTAGTTTAGTTATTTTTTTATTATTATTAATTATTATTATTATTATTAGTTTAGTTATTATTAGTTATTAGTTTAGTTAGTTATTTAGTTTTAGTTTATTAGTTTTTTAGTTTTAGTTATTAATTATTATTAGTTCATTATTAGTTATTATTAGTTAGTTTTATAATTATTACTTTATTAGTTATTATTATTAGTTAGTTTTTAGTTTATTATTAGTTAGTTTTTTTAAGTTTTAGTTATTATTAGTTAGTTTTATTAATTATTAGTTTAGTTATTTTATTAGTCTTTTAGTTATTGGTTATTTTATTATTAGTTTTGGTTAGTTTTATTATTAGTTATTATTAGTTTACTAGTTTTTGGTTATTAGGTTATTAGGTTTATTAGTTTAATTAATTAGTTATTTAGTTATTATTATTAATTATTTGGTTAATTAGTTTAGGTTTAATTATTAGTTTATTAGTTTATTAGTTATTTACTTATTAGTTTATTATTTGTTTTATCTAATTATTAGTTTTTGGTTTTTAGTTAGTTTTAGTTAATTTTATTAGTTTATTTGGTTATTATTTATTAGTTTAGGTTTTTATTGGTTAATTTTCAATTTATTGGTTTTTTATTAGTTTATTAGTTATTATTATTACTTTTTATTTTATTGGTTAGTTAGTTATTATTATTAGTTTTATTGGTTTTAATTTTATTATTATTAGTTAGTTAATTAGTTATTTGTTTAGTTTATTATTATTATTATTGGTTAATTTTTTTAAGTTTTATTAGTTTATTAGTTTTTTGGTTTTGGTTTTAGTTATTGGTTATTAGTTTTATTTGGTTATTATGGTTTTAATTTTGTTATTTATTGGTTATTATTATTGGTTTATTGGTTATTATTAGTTATTAGTTTTTTTATTTATTGGTTAGTTTATTAGTTTTATTATTTTTATTAGTTTTATTTTTTTTATTTTTTTATTATTTATTATTATTATTATTATTATTTATTATTTTATTATTTTTATTATTATTATTAATTGGTTATTAGTTTATTAGTTATTATTATTTAGTTATTATTATTTTGGTTATTATTATTATTATTATTATTATTTTTTAGTTATTAGTTTTTTATTATTAGTTTTAGTTAGCTATTTCTTAGTTTATTATTAATTTATTTTTTTAGTGTTTTAGTTATTAGTTATTAGTTTTGGTTGGTAATTTATTAGTTTTATTAGTTTTTTGGTTCTTATTAGTTATTAGTTTAGTTATTATTGGTTAGTTGGTTATTAGTTAGTTAGGTTATTTTTAGTTAATTGGTTTATTATTGGTTATAAGTTATTATAATTAGTTTTATTATTTATTTTTTTTATTTAATTTTAGTTAGTTTTATTGGTTTATTAATTAATTTAGTTTGGTTTTGGTTTTATTAGTTAATTATTAGTTTTAGTTTAATTTATTAGTTAGTTAGTTTAGTTGGTTATTATTTAGTTATTATTTGGTTATTATTATTAGTTTTTTATTAGTTTAGTTTATTGGTTATTACGTTTAAGTTTAGTAGTTATTTATTATTAGTTGGTTATTTGGTTATTAGTTTATTAGTTTAGTTATTAGTTTATTAGTTTTTGGTTTTAGTTTTAGTTAGGTTATTAGTTAGTTTAGTTATTAGTTATTATTTTAGTTAGTTATTAAATTTATTATTATTAGTTAGGTTATTATTATATGTTTTATTAGTTACCTTTAGTTATTAGTTACTAGTTTTAGTTTTAGTTTTTAGGTTTAGTTATTAGTTTAATTTTTATTAGTTATTAGTTTCATTTTATTATTAGTTTTAGTTAGTTGGTTAGTTAGTTTAGTTGTAGGTTTAGTTTTATTTACTAGTTAGTTTTTTAGTTTTATTAGTTTTTTTTAATTGTGGTTATTAGTTATTAGTTAGTTTATTATTTTATTATTAGTTATTAGTCACGTTATTATTAGTTTAGTTTTAGTTTAGTTTTTTATTTTGGTTTTATTAGTTGTTTTATGTTTATTGTTTAGTTATTTAGTTTATTATTATTAGTTTTAGTTTTTTAATTATTGTAGTTATTAGTTATTACTTATTATTAGTTTATTAGTTTATTAGTTTATTAGGTTTTTTAATTTTAGTTATTAGTTTTAGTTATTATTTTGTTATTAGTTAATAGTAATTAATTTAGTTATTAGTTATTATTATTAGTTAGTTTTTTTAGTTTTAGTTATTACTTATAATTATTTGTTTAGTTATTATTAGTTATTAGGTTTTTATTAGTTATTAGTTAGTTATTATTATATTAGTTAGTTTGGTTATTTATTATTAGTTATTATTATTATTATTATTTTGGTTATTAGTTATTAGTTTAGTTATTATTTAGTTTTTTAGTTAGATATTAAGAAAGATGAATGTCCAATCCAAGAGTAACCTGGGTAGTATCTAAATGGGGTCACAAAGGACTTGATCCAAATAGAGTTTCCATAGGGGATAGTGCCACTAAGAGCTTAATCCAATACCCTAGAGAATATGACATGGATAGTCATAAATTCAATAAGTATTTGGTGTCCAACTCAAGGAGAATGCTGAGACTCTCGGCAAGAGTGGTGTACTCACTAGGTGAGTCGCTATCGACATCAACATCAACCAAGGTGCACCTTGGTTTGCAACAATCGACTGGGAAGAAAGCTGGGAACTCACATCCTATAGCAAAATTGATTTGGGATAGCTCTGCTTCTCGTGCTATCCGACTAGGGTGACTAAATTAAATGTCACGGGGACTTATATCAACTCAAACATAGTCAAGAAGAAAGGAGCCTTTGGGGGACTTATCCTAAACCTCAAATATACTCAACTTAGTTAGTGCATGATGGCTAGTTCAAGAAGAAAGCATAGGGGCTCACATCTTCTTAAACAAAGTCAACATGAGGTAGCTTACTGGCTGGGCAGTGAAGACTACCAAACTAACAAGGCACTCATTGGTTTGCAATGGTCAAGTTAGGAAGAAAACTCGGGGACTCACATCTTCCAACCAATGACTACTGGGGTGACATACTAGTGAGGTAGGATGTAGACTTGACTTGGAGCACCTAATGAGTGAGTGCCACAGAGGGCTTGCTCCCACATAAAAATTGCCTGAGAAAAAAGATTTGTCTGGTTTTGTACATGTGTCAAAAGGAATAGGATGCCTTTAGGGGACTCTTACACCTACCTTAAAATATGCTACTGAATTATGAGATGATGCCATGGATGGCAATATGAATTCCCAAGAAAGGATGTGCTTGGATTCTCCTATCTTAGTTATGCTAATAGAAATAGGATGCCTCTCGGGTTCTCTCACACCTATTCTAAAAGCATCGGGAGATTATGTTTGTGTTGTGAAAGAGGGATATGATGCCACTGGGGGACTCTAACACCTACCCTAAACACATGACAAATTCATGGGATAAGCAAACAACACTTCGAAAGAAGAGAAGATTTGATGAATGGAATCAGATTTTGTTCTTCTTATTAATGATTATTTTCAAACAAGTTTTATTTCATGGGTAATATTTCTTTAGATAGAGCCCATTAATTGGAAGCATCGGGTGTTCCCCTTTACAATCAATAAGCTGATAAGATCCTCCTTGGTAGGCCTTCTCTATGACATAAGGGCCTTCCCAAGTGGGTTCAAACTTGCCTCCCATCTTTCGATGGGCAAAGTCTCTTTAGGACTAACACAAGTTCTCCTATGCAAAAAGAACTAGGGCGAACCAACTTGTTATGAGCTTGAATCATTTTGGCTTTATATAACTCGAGGTTCTGGCACACACGTAGGCGACTTTCCTCCAAACCTTCAAGCTCTTCTAACATAAATTTGCATTATGCTCGGTAGTGATCTTGTTATAATGCTATTCTTAGTGAAGGGAGTTGAACTTCTAAAGGAAGAACGACAGACCCATACACTAAGAAAAATAGGGTAGACTGAGTTTGAGTTCGATATGTGATGCGGTAGGCCCACATGGCTTCAACCAACTGCTCGTTCCACTATCTTTTGTTGTCATCAAGAGTTTTGTTTAGAATCTGGATGAGAGTTTTGTTGAATGCTTCTGTTAAACCATTAGATCTTGGGTAGATGGTGGAGTATCACCAATCCATACCATGTCTTAAATTGATCTTTGTGCTTTTGAATGCATACCATTTGGATATAATTCATGAGGCACCTGAACCTATATACGATATGGTTCGAAAAATTGAAGCTATCTTGAGTTGTGACTTCTCCGGGATGGCTTCGCACTTGGAAAAGTAGTCAATGGCAGCTAAGATGAATCGATGGCCCTTGGAAGAAGGAAGATCAATTGGACTACAATGTCGGTACCCCAACACTCAAATGGCCATGAAGCCAATGTAAGGTGTAGAATGTTGGGTGGTTGGTGGAGGACCACATTGTACCGATGGCATCTCCTAGCTACATCCATGCAATTTGTGATCATCGAAGTAGTATCCAAGTCTTTTAATCTTTATCTTCATCTTCGGTCCAGATTGATGAGCTATGCATCCAATGTACATCGGTTATAATGCCACAGCTTCATGTTTGTCCAAACAATGTAACCACATCTGGTCAAAGGAATAGCGGTATAGGGTGCCATCAACAATAGCGTAGGAGAGAGCTCTCTATTTCTCTTAATGGGCTTGTGACTTTTCTTGAGGTAGTTTGCTGGTGTTCAAGTAATCTATGAACGGTTGCCTCCAATCTAGCTCCTTGTCCATTTTGGCAATGGCAACCTCCTCTTCAAGAGAAAGTCTCTCGATGAGTTTAAAATCAATAAGGGATAGGACTTGTCTATTTTAGACCCTTACTAAAATGGACTCATCTTCTAGACATGCCAATTCTTTGGCAGGTTTGGCCAAAACATCTATAACTACATTCTCTACTCGAGGAACCTTATAGATGGTGAATTTGGGAATCTGAGCCAACAGATTCATGGTATACTCGTAGTAATGATGAATCTTGGGCTTGAGGACCTGGTAGGACCCGACAATCTGGTTGATGACCAACTAAGATCCCAAAAGATGTTGATGCTCTTGACATTGATAGTGATGGCTACCTCCAAACTAGCAATCAAAGTCTCATACTCGGCTTCATTATTCAGGGGTTGGAAAGATAGTATGAGAATCTTATCACATCACAGTTTGGAGTTAGGAGAACTATTCCTACCCTTGCCTTTCCTGGGAGAATAGATTGTGGTGCTTCACCCTTAAGAAAAGAAGCAGCACCATCAAAATACATCTCCCATCGGTGGTTGCCGACCTCCCATGAGTTCATGATTCGTTCATCGAGGAGATCATCACTAAGTGGAGAATCAGCAGGAAGTGGGTGTGCTGCTAAGAAATTCATTAGTGCCTATCCTTATACCGCATGAAGGGGTACAAATGTGATATCAAACTGAGAGTGCTATGGACCAACGAGCCAATCATCCAGAAAGTGTTGGTCGTGTCATGAGATATTGTAGTTGATTTCTAGAGATCAAGTTCACCTTATAAGCATGTAGTGCCATAGCTTCTAAGATGCAAAGATCAAAGCTAGGCAATGTTTCTCAATAGGTGGATAGTTTGCTTCAGAATCAGGGGCCAGACAATGGTGAGGCAGTAGAGTGCGTTCTCCTTCCCTTCATCATTGGCTTGGGCCAATAGAGCTCCGTGAGAGTCATCCAATGCAGCGGAGTAGAGGATGAGTGGCTTTGAGATAAGGGTACTAGAACGGCTTCACCAGGTACTCTTTGATGTCTTCGAAAGCATGTTGGCACTTATCATCCCACTTAAACTTAGCATCCTTTTTGACAAGTACTGAGAATGGATTGCATCTCCCTGATAGGTTTAAGATAAAGCATCTTAGATATGCCAATCATCCTTGAAAAGATCTGAGTTGAGTTAAACTCTTAGGAGGTGGCATTTCTAAGATAGCTTTAATCTTTTCAAGATCTATTTCTATTCCCCGGTGTCGAACAACAAACCCAAGGAATTTTCCTGAAGCAACTCTGAATGCACACTTTAGGGGATTCATTTTAAGGATATATTATCTTAACTATTAGAAAACTACTCTCAAGTCAAAGAGATGGTCTTTCTTTTCTGCTCTTGACTACTAGATCATCAACATAGCACTCAACTTGATGATGGATGGGTTCATTGAAGATCTGAGTCATGGCCCATTGGTATGTAGCACTAGCATTTAAAAGGCCAAAAGACATGACCCTATAATAGAAGATTCTGATCGGGGTTCAAAAAGTAGTGTTTCTTTCATCTTCAGGAGATATCTTGATTTGGTTATAGCTAGATGACCCATATATGAAGAAAATACTGACATGAGATGAGGCAATGTCCACCATTAATTTTGGTATAGGAAACTCATCTTTAGGACATGCCTTGTTTAAGTCCCTAAAATTGATGTAGATGCAAATTTGTCCATTCTTCTTCTTAATTGGGATGACATTAGTTAACCAGGTAGGATATTTTTCTTCCCTGATGAAACCAGCATCGATCAATTTCTTGACTTCAAAAATGACCTGTTGTTCAATTTCTAATCATGATCTAGGAGCTTGCTTAATAACGTTAGGATCTATTACTACCTTGTAGACTGCTACATCAAAAGATAATCCGGGCATTTCTTCATAACTCTATGCGAAGCAATCTTTAAACTCAGTCAATAGCCTAACTAAGTCATTGATTTCTTCTTCATTCAATAAACTGATGTATGTCGGGCGAGGATTTTCTTCTGTCCCGAGGTTGATTTCTTTAAGTTTGTCAACTATTGAATAGATTTCTTCTTCAAATTTTGGCTGTGCTTCTTTGACTTGGAGATCATCGGGATCATCTGAAGTTTCTAAACACACATTCTCATAAGAGTTGGGGATGTGTGAGAAGAACCTATCAGATTCTAAATGATTGGTAATAACTAGGCAATAATCTTCATCATCAACTGGACCCACTGTACTAAATCCTAGTCCTGCTCTTGATTGTGCTTCCCTACCTGTATTATTCCATAGCTTCTTGAAGTACTCTAACCTATGCTTAGACCAAGTGTGAGGAAACAAACCTTTCTACACAAGATTTTAAACACAAGGAGAGTAAAAGTCAAGCGGTAGTTCCATTAATTCTTTAAAAGTATCTTCCTCATGAACTTTGAGGAGGATGATCCCAAAAAAGAACCTCTTCTACTTCATGTCACTGAAAGACTTAGGGATTTCCTTAACTATCAAACCTTCAACTTTCTAAGGTGTATGTGAGGTAAGAGCTAAGGTTCCCAACTACTGCCTAATAGTTTCACATAAACTAGATTCTAATACTTTGTTTTGCTTAGAGACCTGGTCTTCACCTCTATCTCAGTTAAAAGTCACCTCCAATGGAACCCGTTGAGAGGGGTTAGATAGTATACTAATCACATTACACTCATCCTTCGGCCTGGATTCCAAGTCTATGAATAGTAGGAGTACTCTATGAACTGGAACACGACCTCTTGTTGGTGAAGGCCAACTAGTCTCACCTCTAGAACTACCTCTATCTACCATCTACACGGTGGAGGTTGAGCCCTACCCACATGTCCATGATGGAATTTGGGTGGAATGTGATATGTATATCTATTTCTTTTTCCATTTTCCTTTCTTGTGTACTTAGACTTTTATTTTTTTCTTTTTTTTTGGCTTTTCTTTTTCTTCATTTTCTTTTCTTTTGTTTTTGCATTTGAATTTTGTCCAAGTTCATGAGAAAGGATATTTTGAGGAAGATAGTAGGTAGGATCCTCATAAATCTCAACCTCTCTAACTAAAAATTACTTTTCATCTTCATTGACACGGTATTCAATCCCATCTTTTCTGAACATGATGCACTGATGGAGGAAGGATGGAATGATCTTATTTTAATGTATCCAAGGCCTACCAAGAGAAAAGCGTGAATGAAGTATTCAAATCATGATGTAGAACTTGGCTTCAATCTTCCAGTCACCTATCTCCAAAGGTAACACTATAGAACCTAAAGCTTGCTCACCTCATTCATTAAATCCTCTCAACATCATCCTATCTCCTTGGAGTGTAGAGATGTCAATCCTCAAATAGGCAAGGGTCTTTAGACTCATAATGTTCACTGATGTACCTAGATGCAAGAGAACTCTGGCAAGTCTGAACCGGTCCATGTCAACTGTGATGTAAAGGGGACGGTTGTGCTCCAAGACCCCTAGAAGAAGGTCTTCATCTGTGAAAGTGATCCCTTGGGCTTCTTTTGCATAATGTGCTTCCTCACCTATAGCGGTCAGCTGAGCTAAGCATATTTCAGGATCAAGGAGAGCCTTGATTAGAGATTCCCTCATCTCTTTGGATAAGACAAGGGCAACATATATGCTTAGCTTAGATGTCAACTTTCTTAGATGAGAAAGGACACTGTAGTCCCCCTTGGTCTTCCATAAGCATATCCAATGGTGGAGCATCTTGTGGAAGGGCTTCTCGATCTTTAGTACCAATGACTTATTTCCCTCTATCTTGAGGTGTTGCCTTAGGATGTAAAACCACGCCACTATGAAGGTTGACTTCAGTGATCTCTTGAGGCAAGGAGGTGGAAGGTTCTACACACTTTAGGCTCACGACTTCTCCTATGGGACCCTCGTCGGATGATTCCAAGTCTATCTCAAGAGGTGAACCATAGTATTTGGAGTTGGAAAATCTAACTCAATCAAAGAGGAAGATCGAATTATTATAGTTATTTAGACTTGAAGAGTTATTGTTAGGAATAGGAGAAGATAACTCATCAGAAGAGACACATATGTAATTCAAATCAGCTTTATTCTTCAATTTCTTGGAAGTATTTGGGGGTACAAAGTAGAAGTCAAGTAGAGTAAGTGGAGTAAGGGATTTGATGCCCTTATCTGCTGATACAAGAGTTCTACTAGTGAAAGAAATAGAAGAGCTAGCTGAAATGGAAGAAGTCACTGGTGTGGAAACTACAACTGAAAGCTGGAGGCTGGACACGGTTGGTGGCTATGCTAAAGGGCTATCCCGGGCTGACACATGTTGTTGTTATTACTGCTGCTATTGAGCTCCCACTTTCTTAGAGTTGGCACTGTCAACTTACAAACCTTCCTTTCGTGTTGGAGGTTTGAGTGACTCAGCACCAAAGAAAGCTTCTTGATCTTCTGAATTATTTTCTTAGAGGTTTTAGACAAAGAAATGTCCCAACCTTCTTTGGTTTTGGTAGGATCACTTGTATCCCCAAGGATTACCCTAATGAATGGAAGGTTGTTCCACAAGGTATTCCTTTGGGATAACTACAACACCGATCTTGAAACTATGTTCAAGCTAGTCCTTGAATGTGAAGCAATCCTCCAAAATGTGGCCTAGCATACGGTGGTAAGGGAAAAAGTTTGGATCATGACTTTTGCCTACTTCCTCGGTCTCTAGGCATGTAGCTAAAATCAAGTTTCTTTAAGAGATTCTTAAAAAAATTTTGATTACCTCCCTCTTAAAAGAATAAGGTTTGTTTAACTTATCTAAAAGATTAGGTGGACCATAGCTACCTAGCGGTGGGTATGCATGCCGTTGGTGGTGGTATGGCTAAGGCGGTGGTTGTGCTGGCCGTGGAGGCTGCGGTGGAGGCGGTATGGCTTCCTCGGTGGTGGCAAAGGAGGTGGAGGCTTTTGAGGTCATGGTCTCTTGGACTGATCTCTAGCTAGCTGCTTCCCTTGTCAACCACTATCATTACTCCAGGTTTCTTCTTATAGACCATTTGGGATTTCTACTTTGGCAACTAATCTGGAAAAGGCAACTGTTTGGCCTCTCATTATAGACTAGCCGCCTTATTGATTAACTTCTCAAATATCTTTATGGTGAAGCCCTTAAGCATGAAGGCGACCGGGCCATGGATATTCTTCAAGAGAATCTCAATGGCATGTTGTTCAGATAGCTATGGTTCACACTTCATACTCAAGTTATGCCATCAGAGAATATAATCAATAAGTGACTCATCAGAGTGTTGTTGGTTACAACGAGATCACCTATAGTAACCCTTTCGAGCAAATTTCTTGATGAAGAGTTGCTCTGACTCAGTAAATGTCTTTATTGAACCATTGGGCAGTTCAGCATACCAATCAAAAGTGATACCCGCTAAGCTACTGACAAAGAGTCTAAAGAGTAATGCATCACTACCACCTATGTTGCAACAAATGGCCTTGAAGTGAGCTATATGCTGCCTCAGATTCCCACTGCCATCGAAGCTTTTAAAGGAAGGATGCATGAAACCCTTGGGATACTGGATGGCATCAAATTCCTCTAGGTAGGGTCTACCCTTTAGAACCGATGATCCTCCCTGAGCTTAGGCCAAAGCTTCCTTCACCTACTGCTCAACCATGGATTTTAGATCTTTTTCATGTATGAAGGTACTTTCCACTACCCTATATAGACTAGTGCTACCTTGCTCAAGGTAGAGTCTTAATTGGGTCTAAGACATGCACTAGCTCAGGCTGATTGACATCAACTATAGGATGAATTGGAGGGCTTGCTTCACTTAACACCGCTAACAAGTCCCACTACTATGCCATCCTATCAATCTGCTCATCTTTCTACCTTAACTACTGTCAAAGGTGATGGGCTAATTCTGTAGTGTCTCTTTGATCAACCTCATCACTTTCCATGGCCTATTGCTCCCTAAGAAGAGAACCTCTAGTATCAACCATGCATACACTAGCTGAATCCCCCATCAAGTCATCTTCATTGGGATTGAAGCTGACTTTCTCTTCATCAGACCAGGCATACCCCAAGATCTCCTTCTTTTCCATAAAATAGTGTGCAACTATCTCATCTAAGGATCGATCTAACTCAGCAGGTATAAATAGTTTGGGCAAACTAGTGTGATTTATCATACAGTGGCAACCTCACATGAGGAGTCAATCACGGATTGTACTCACTAGAAGAATGATACTCTTGATTGTTATGGGCTGTAATAGGGGTAACAATCCTAGGATGATCCTCTACCACCGTTACAACTGAATTGTCATCTGGAATATCTATGATAACTATAACCATCTCTGCATCCAGTATGTGCGGAGTTGGTGAAGGAATGACCACGATGCTCCAGGGTCTCCACTCCTTCCACACCACCACTAGGGCAGAAGGTCGAGTAGGAGAGCTTGACCCTACCACAATGGGTGGCATAGGAGGAATAGGATCCCTTGGCCATAGCCGGATCACAAACGGGATATGTTTTTCCTGAATGCGATCTTCATGGCCTTAGATGGAATGGGAGATGCAAACCTTCACGGTGATGGCGGTGAGAATGCGGTGGGGTGGAGACACCACCAACTCTCTATGCATAGAACCCGCCTATGGTGGGTCCCCATGAGGAGAATACTATTATGGTCGGTAAGTAGCGAGCTTGAAAATCAACCAAAGCATGATGGTTGAACCTCATCTCTACTAGTAATGAGTGATTTATGGGCCTCACGGCCCTCTCGATGAATCGCCTCCCCACCTGGGGATAATAGACTGAAGATCGAACTAGGTATCAGACTCTGAGCATCCGTATGCTCCGCTTACCTGGCATAGAATAGATCGGATGTTGGCATACAACCTCCTACTCCTAAAACGTGGCTGCACCACCAGTGATGAGCGGATCCTCCGCATCCTCTCTCTGATCCCAGAGAGGATGAAACTAGTTTTTGTAACCGGTGGTGAAGTGATCATGGGAGACTCATCCATGCGACTACTAGCCTCTAGCTCTCTTATCGAATGTGGAACCGTTTGACCATACGGTTCTTGTTCCTACACTGAGTGCGGGTGGGATGAGAGGAATGTGAGTTAGACCCATACTCAAATGTCAGGAAGGCAAGCCCTAAAATCAAGGGAGCCTTACCCTTGGAGGTAGATGGTAGGGTATAGCCACTCGGGGAACATGGGCATTTTGGAGTGAACTAGAAACACTCGATACTTCTTTGGGTATGGTAAATTCAGGTGCCCCGCAACTTTCCTCTTCAGCGAGGATACATTTGAATCAGATGGTAGGTCTATCCTGATGACCTTCTACCTGATCACCTTCTTCCTGCTGACTGTGGTGAGGGGAATGCCCTCACAAGTGATCCTCAAATCCACGGCCAAAGTAAATCAAGTGGGTATGGTCCAAATGGGGAAGTCGACGATCTAAAGCTAGATCCTTATCGGGGAATGTAAAGACAAATTTTTGAGAACTAGCCATTTACACAATAGTACCCGAACAGCGCTAAAAGAATGCTATGAGAGATGAACTTGTATCAGCTTTTTTCCTTCGTAGATTTTGAATTTTGAAAATTTGAACCCACATCCAACAACTTGGAAGTGTTAAGTGGGGCTCAAATAGATTTGAAGAGATTGATTGAAAGAGGAATTTGAATATGAATCCAAATTTCAATAAATTTAGGTATGTTGAAATATGGATTCAAAATTTTTGATAGGATGCTTCCATAGGTTCATTGTTATTTTGAATTTGAATTTTTGATTTGAGGACCCTTCCCTTTAAGAAATTTGGGCATGTTAAAATAAGGACCAAATGGTTTTGTTTTATTTATTCTTGGAATTTTACTTAGCAAATTTAGGTATGCTAAGTGAAGTAAAAGTGAATTTGTTTTTATTTTGGAAAATTTGGAATTCTCACTTAGCAAACTTACGTATGCTAAATAAAGGATCCAAGTGTGTTTCGTTTGATTTTTTTTTTGAAAATAGGATTCTTAGCAAATTTAGGTATGCTAAGAAAATCCTAAGTGTTTCATTTGTTTAGAATGTTTTGATTTTTGAAAAGAGTAGGATCCTTAGTGAATTTGGTATGCTAAGGGGATCCAAAGGTGCTTCATTATATTTTTGATGTGTTTTGAAAGTGGAAATTTAACTTTAGTAAATTTGGTATGCTAAAGGTGAAATCCCACTTGTTTTGTGAAATGGAAATTTCACTTAGCAAATTTGAATATGCCAAGTGAAATTACAAATGGTGTGTTTAAAACTTTGATTTTAATTTTGTTTTTGAAAATGGAAACTTCTCCTTAGCAAATTTGGTATGCTAAGGGAGGAAGTTCCAAAGGTGTTTGAATATTTTGTTTTGACTTTGGAAACTTTACTTAGCAAATTTGAGTATGCTAGGTGAAGTTCCAAAATATGTTTTGAAAAGTTTTGAATTTTGGATTTGGAAACTTTACTTAACAAATTTAGGTATGTTAAATGAAGTTCCAAATATTGTTTGAAAATTTTGAATTATGATTGTTGATTTTGATTTTGGATTTACTTACTTAGCAAACTTGATCATGCTAAATGAAATTCCAAAGTGTGTTTCCAAAAATTTTGTGGGATCTTAAATTTGGAGACTTCACTTAAAAAATTTGAGTATGTTAAATGAAGTTCCTAAATGTGTTTCAAAAAAATTTTAATTTTGGGATTTTGGAGACTTTACGTAACAAATTTAGGTATGTTAAGTGAGGTTCCAAATGTGTTTAGAAATTTTGAAATTTTGGATTTGGACTTCACTTAACAAATTTGGGTATGTTAAGTAAGGTTCCAAAATGTGCTTTGAAATTTGATTTTGAGATGAAACTTCACTTAACAAAATTGGGTATGTTAAATGAAGTTCCAAATGTGTGTTTGAAGATTTTGATTTTGGGATTTGGAGACTTCACTTAACAAATTTGGGTATGTTGAGTGAGTTTCCAAAATGTGCTTTGAAAATTTTTGAAATATGATTGTTGACTTTGAATTTTTAAGGTTAGAAACTTCACTTAGCAAATTTGGGTATGTTAAGTGAAGTTCCAAATGTCTTTAGAAAATTTTAAAATTTGATTATTGAAGTTTTATCTTTTGAAAAGGGGACCTCCATTCAACAAATTTAGGTATGTGGAATGGAGATGAATCTTATTTTTGAAATATGAAATTTTTGTTTTGTGTGTGATTGTTGTTTTTTTTTTTTTTTTGAAAGAGAGGAATTCCAACTAAAAATATATGTGAGATATGTTCAAGTGAGATTTCCTTATGATATTATTTTTAGTTAGGAATGAAATCTTTATTTAATAAATTAAATGAAGAAGTTCATATGTTCTTTTTGAAAAGTTTAATTTTATTTGAAAATGAAACTTCCATTCAATAGGTGTGAATGTATTGAATGGAAAGGTTCATGTGTGCTTTTTGAAAACTTTATTTTTTTTAATTTTGGGAAGATAATTGTTCATTTTATTTTGAAAATGAAATCTTCATCAAATGAATTGAAAGAAGATGTTCATTTGTGCTTTTGGAAAATGTTTAATTTTATTTTGAAAATCCTACATGTAATAATTATGAGAATTGTTAAAGGGGTGATAAAATTTTTTGGAAAAATTTTTTATTAAGTGCATTTTTGAAAAGGTGCTTTTGAAAAGCAAAATTCTTTATGGAAGATTTATTTATTTTAGGATGAACATTTCCTTATCATAAAGATGATAAGGAGGAAGTCTTTAAAATGTTTTTTCTCTTTTATTTAGATATTTTTATTTACCCATTGGAGAACAGGGGTTTTAAGACCAACAAGAATGCAGTCCTAAAACCTAAAGATGTTGGCTAACTTAACTCAAGAATGAAATGAGCTAAGTGCAGAAGGATAGTCTTGGATTCATACCAAAGTACAAACCAACTATCGATACTCAAAAGACAATGATCATTTACCAAAGATGGAGAGAGGAACCAACCTAGTAGCTAGAAAAATCATTGGTTAATAAATTCCTTATAGAGTCACCTTTGAAATCGTGGAGAAAAGAAAGAGGAGACCTATAAAATTCATTTTTTAGGATGCCATGGATCCGTGTACTTATTCGTGATCGATACATCATCAAGAGAATAGTGTACTATCTTGAAAGGAAGTCACTACCCTTTAATGGAACCAATCACCTCAATAAGGACTCCTAATGATGATGGGTCGTATATGTACGATTCTTCCCCTACTTTAAATGGAAAAGTAAAGGGGTTTATTTTAAAAGGTTAAGTTCCCATAGGGGCAAGCTCTCATAGTTTAGGAAGAAACTAGGAAAATGACACTTAATGCAAAAGTAAAAAATCATCAAACAATTTATAAAGCTAATCATTAAAAAGAATAAATGGCCATTGTGGTTGGATGCATGACAAAAAAATATCAAAGTAGTTGAGCTCTACCTTATACAACCCAGTTACAATGAATATTATAATTAAGCAGGAATTCATTATTATGGGGTCTTCAAGCTTTATTCTTCTTTCTTCTTTCTTCTTTTTTTCTTTCTTCTTTTTTTTCTTTCTTTTTTTTCATTCTTTTGGATGGTTGGAAGATGGATGCTCAAGGCTTTACATGGTGCATAAGATAGAATCTTATGACCAATGTTCATCTAATCCATAAAATCATTCCAAAATCTAATTATATAAATTTACATGAAAAGGAAAATGAAATCTAACGCATAATAAAGGTTAAAACACACAACACAAATCCAAAGCATGTATATTGGACTTATAACCTACACATGGGTGACTAAGTCCACTAACTATGGATTATGCTTAGGGGTATAAAGCACTTGCAAGCAAAAGTATTTATATTTTTATTTATGATAGCTCCCATAGCACAATCTAAAAAAATAATAGTTAGACTAAGAACATCCTACCATTCATTCTACAAGCACCACCCAACATCCTCTAAAACATATATCACAAATAAAATAAACATCAAACCATGCAGACCTAACCTAAGGCTAGAAGTGGTGACTTAGGCTAATGTGTGTATTTTGAAGGTTTGTGTTTTTAGCTAGGGCTTTAGGTTCAAATTTTTTAAGTGTGAAGAACATGTTCAACTTGACAGAGGGTTTCATTTAAGTTGTTTAAGTGTTTTGGGTTGATTTTATTTCTTGTTTTGATTTGGTTTAAATGGATCTTACAATTAATTACTAAGTTATGAAGAGAAGGGAAAAGAGAACTTCCTTCCTTCTAACCTAAAGTAATTTCTAAAGTAGGTTCATAATTTAGTTTCATTTAGGTGAATGTTTGATTACATCTTTTAATCAATCCTAAGTTTAGATAAACTCTAAACAAACCTATTCAAAAGAAAGGCATTTAAGATTAAATAG